>PVJX010018600.1:0-36225 GCA_004027295.1 Dolichotis patagonum
CTACGAAGAATTTTCTGGTGCTTCTCAGTATGATGATATTTATCCCAATATACTATTATTTTTATCACCACCTTGTTCAGAAGATGGTTATCACACCAAGTAACACCCTCTGCTCTAGGGTGACACCGCATCCTCAGCCCTCAGGTCGGACTTCCTCTCTGGAAGTAGAATCACCAAATCCCGATGATGTTAAAAACTTAGAGCTTTAAAACAGGTCCTTGCCTCCACTGCTAGAATGCTTGAATGAAGGACCTTAGCTCTCCGTGGAACCCCACTGCTCTCTTGACCTCTGTCCCCAGGAACCAAAACGTCAACATCTTCACATGCTGAAAACAAGTTTCTTTGTCTAAATAGGTGGAGGAACTATCCAGTAATAATTATTTTTCCTTCATTAGTCAAGTAAATTTTATTTTCCCAAATACAACTTCTGTTGCTCAACTCTTTTGGTTAAACTATTGAATGCTTGTTAATCTTCAAAGTTCCTGGGCTTGACACATGACTACCCCTCATTGGAACCTGACATAGAAACCAGAAGCATTCGGCAGTTTACTCAGCATGTTCCATTTATTTGCTTTGTTTTCTGTGACGCATTCTGAAATGAAAGGCAGAGTCCCAGGCTCATGTCAAAGGGCAATAGGCTTTTTTCCTTTACTTGTTCATGATTTAGGTTGAATCAGCAGCAGAAAAATTATAACTTCTTTTTTATAGAGTGGCTTAATGGCCAAGCAGCATCTTGCGGCGCCTCTATTACTGTCTACTACATCCAAAGGTTAATATAAATTAAAGGAAGTGAAAGAAAGGAAAAGGAATGCACCACTTTTCTCTGTGGTTTTTAGGACATAAAGTTTTTCTCATTTCAAGTTTCCTAGAGAGCAAAATTCTAGTTGTTTGTGGGTAAATGGAAACAAATATTAAGTCCGAATGTCATGAAAGTGAAAGAAGGGCAGTGATTTCCCCTGATTAATGGCAAAGTGTTAGCAAAAATGGGGAAGTAGGACCTATGTCCGCAATAATCAAGTGGGCAGAGGCGGGAAGATGACATTTTCTGTGACAGGCTCCCTCCAAGAAGAGCAAGCCCTAGGTCAGTGGTCTGTCCTTAGCTTTGCAAGACCAGGCCTTGACTGTTCTTCCATTTAACCTGGATGTGATCGGTTCTGAGGAGAGGAGAAGCAGTCTACCCATGCAACTGCACGGGAAAACAGTACAAATAGTACTACCCCTCTTGAGAGGATAGCGGATATTAGTCTTGCCTGAGTTCCTCACCTAGTTAATAATTCACCCAGACAATAGGAGAACTTCATGGAGAAATTTAGGAATTTTTTTTAATAGGCTTTAGATGATCTCAAGAGGTTCTTTCATTAATCTGGAAAAGAGTAATCATATTTTTGAAAATGACAACAAATGTATTACATGATAAATATGGACAATATGCTGGTGGTACAAAATAGTTAAAATACTAAGGTAATATTCCCAGTAGCACTAACTAGATGACATACAATTCTCATGAAATACAAATGTAGAAGGATAGACCAAATACCCAAGGTCAGTATGGAAAAGAGAGAGAAATCAGTAGCTTGTCTAGAAGGACCCATTAAAAGAAGTGAAGATTAGAAGTGATTGTGGAATTTCTACACCATGAAGAGACCAAAGCATGAAATCAATAGAGCATAAAGACTGAAGTGACATCCAGAGATCTGAATTCTACTTCAACCTGTTTGGGTGCTGTAATTCCCTGAGATGCCCGCCTCAGACCAGCAGCCGTTTTCCTCCCATGAGCAACAAATTCATTTCTTACCTGCAGACTATACTGGAATTCTTGATATCTTCTGGTAAAAATCCAGTGAAAATTTTCTTCTTTTGTCTTTTCATTCAGTGATTGTGTTTCCAGCCCTCAAAAGACCTTTTGCATGGTTAAATCCTATGCACTCACTGAATGTCTTTTGGAGCTACTCAATCAAGTGGGTTTGGTTTTACTCTGAAAGCAATTACATTAGTGGGGTTGTCTTGGTTTGCGGCTGTCTGAAGTTGACATCAAAACAGATGATTTTCCTGACAACCTGCTCTCTATATTCTCTCTGCTTCTCAAGCTTTTAAAGATATCTCTTTAGTTTTGCAAAAACTTACCAAATGTGAAATGCAAACCCAGTCATTCCTGAAATGTTGGCCTGCCTGCATGCACAAACACCAGTTACCCACAGAGTCACATGGAAATTCTTCTCTGGCCCAGAATGAACTCAGCCCACCTGAGCAAAGGCCACTGGGCACACAATGCAGTCCTAGTCCCTGAAAGCTGTCTGGCACATTGGGATGCTGCCCCAGAGCCATCAGACCTGGATGGTTTTGCTTCACATAGAATCACAGCAAGTGGGCTCATGATGGCCCTTTATTTAATGGGCTCCTTGGAGTTTCAAAGACAAGAAATTAGCTTTTTGTTTGCTCTCTTTTTGTTTGATTTAGTAAAGGTCCCATAATTGCCCCCATTATGATGAACTCTCACAGACTGAGATATAATAGCTCTTTAGCTTCTCACATTAATGGTGAAGAGTTCTAATCTATTATTTATGCAGGTGCATTTTTGTGTACCTAATATTCAGAAAAGCTCTTAAATGTGTACTCTTGTGTACTTGGCCACTGTTCTCTGCCCTCAAGTAACACTTCTTAGGTGAGCTAAATGGGGATAGACTGGAAGATTAAAGAGGCTGAAAGAGTAGAGTCTGGTTCTTCACGTGTCATGTGGGTCCAGAGAGTGAAGTGGGTCCACATGCTCACACTACCTACTTCACCACTGTCTTGATCCCTCTACCCTCATTCATGGTTCCCCAATTCTTTATTTGTGGTATTCTGTTCCTTGTGGAAACCACTAACTGGAAACCACAAGAGAACAGAAAGCAACTCAATGTGAAGAGGCTGTGACGTGAAGAGAATGACAAGAGGGCCTAGGGAAATTACTTCAGGGAGAAAGGAAAGTGTGGTGCTGAAGGAGTGTGTCTAGGAATGGTGAGGGAAAGAGAATCAGTAAGTAAACACTACTTGTCTTCTGCATTTCCATCCTGATGTTTATTCCTGTGTTCAGATATTTATACAAACCACCATTTCCTTACCAATTATGAATTGGACACTTCTTTAAAATGAAGAGCAACACTTTTTTTCAGCAACTCTAGAATTCATGACAGAATTCTGGTTTTATTAGGCAGCTTGCTTCGCAGGGTAGTTACTAAGAGGTAAGACATAGAACCTAAGAATTTTAAAGAGAGACAGACAGTATTCTCATATATGATAACTAAAGATGAGACAATGCCTAGTTTAAGTAATACTCTTTAGAAGATACTTTAGAAGATTACTCTTTAGAAGATACTAGGCTAAATGAGTTAAGATATGTGGGTTCATTTACTGTTTACATCATGCATATGAACTGTTTGAACTTACCTGTTTAAGAGAGAACTAGGTCTTGTACATTTAGCAAATTGCCAGTATCACACACGCATTAAAGCAGAAAGGAATTTTAATATAAAATGTTGTTTTAGGACGTAGGAACGACTATCTAAGTTTGTATTCTGTGTTTCTTTGTTAAACCTCATTGCTTGGGAATTATACACATCTCTGTCTTCCTCTCTGGATTTCTAAGGTTCATGTTGTATTTTCAGCTGATTTTACTTTTTCTTTGACCTTCAGTAGTTAGAAGGACATTCCCACATCAAGTTTCCCAATTTCATTTTAGGATGAAAGTGTGTCAATATTTGTGTAAATGGTAATCTCGTTACTTTTCAAACCACATGAGACCGAATATAAAATGAAAATTTAAAGGAGTAAAATAGTAAAATTCATATCATATCCAGATGTAAAGGAAAATGGAATGTGTTATAAACCTGCTGCACAAATCAACTATCACAATAATGTAAATTACTATAAGGCACTAACACCAGAAATCATATTTTCAATAGTCTTGAGCCATTTTGTTATAAAGGCTACTAGTTAGTTTTCTATTTTTGTTTAACAAATTAACAACTCACTGTCTTTACATATTGATAAATTATCATTGTAATTAGATATGACATGATTTAAAATAAATATAGGCACACTGATATTATGACAATATATCAATCACTCACAATCTGTCCAGAAAAATAATTATGTTGTGAAAATGGGACAATTATTCACATCATCTTCTAGACTCTACCTTATTTCTTTGCCCACTTCAGAGTTATATCTTTTCTATTCTGAAGGATTCTAATGTTACTTCCACTTATTTGTTTTAGCAAATTATCTCTCAATAATGTTGCAACTGCCATCAATTTTCCTAATGTAGTGAGCAGTTTCAATGCATATCTTCCCTAACTCTGAAAATTCCTCTTCTCAGCAGGCGTATATACTTAAGTGATATTTAGCACCATTCTCTTTGCTGTCTTCCTAATGTGAAGCTCTTCTGCTTCTATTTCCTTTTTTTTCTCTTCCTCATTGAAGACCAGTGGTTCCCCAAATCAAGCTTATGACTTTTCTCCCTATAATTGTCCTCAAGTGATCCTCTCTACCACTGGGATTTCAGACCCATTCATGAACCTCCATCAACTACTATGCTGTACCTCCTTTTACATTGCAAAGTCATGCATACACTTGACAGTGGGCATTGGTTTAGATGTCAGCTATTCAAGCTAAACTTTCATTTTTCCTGTCCAAATATGCCTCAATACACCTTTACATGAGAAAATATTATTAGGTTTCACTTCTTTTCTATATAGCAGTTCATGCAGTTGCATTAACTGAAGGTTACTGTTTTTAGGTTTCTTTACCTATAAGAATCAAGGATATATGACTAGGAACTACATCTCAGTTGTTCAACTCTGGAGGCTAAGGGCAATGTACAAAGTGCTTGAGAGATAGTGAATACATTTTTGTTTTATTTTTAGTTTTGAAGTGTGATGCATCAAACTCAGTACCTCACATATGCTAAAGGAGTATTCTTCTATAGAGCATCATTGCAAATCCATAAGAACTGTACTCCTTTAATCTGAGAGTGATAATGATGAATAAATGAGTTCCATCTTCCTCATTTCCATGTTTGCACAATAATGTTTGGAGTATCTTTGAAGAATACACATAAAAAACAATTTTCTATGATAAAAATTCAGTGAAAAAGACAAAATGAGAATTTGAATAAATATAAAAAATATATTTTATTATATTAACCACAAAATAAAGATATATATATATATATATAAATATCATGTGTAAAAATAACTTAAATCTTATAAATAGTTCAGTAAATATTTACATAGATAAATAGATACATCTGCATGGTAACTGGTAAGGGAATGCTGCTTAAAGAGGTGAATACAATATGCTTGCTACATGTGAAAACATCAGACAATTAAGACTGTACTATCATTAGAGCAGAAATGAGAGTCTTTGAAATGGTAGAATGTATGAAAGTATGACACAGGAGATCAGCATTGTTTCCAAAGCCATTCCTTAGTCCTTCATCTTTGTGGCAAGATTTTCTGATGAAGAGAAGGATCTGACAATTTCTGCTCTGACCACCTCCCATGCACAAGGGCTGTAGCTCTTCTCCTTCAGGTAGACAGCCATCCTGTGGAAGTATTTCCTCACAGCCAGTCTGGAGTCCTCATGCATCAGGGGAGGCTCTTCCAGCCCTGCCTCCTGGGTCAGGCAGGCCTGCAGGTCATTCAGCTGCTGATGGAGGCCAGTGCAGAAGGTGTCCAGCAGGTTCTTGTCCCAGGCAGAAGATGAGTCCTGTGATGTGAAGAGGTTGAAGGTCTGCCTGGTCATCTCATGGAGGACAGAGAGGGCCTGAGCCTTCTGGACTTGCTTGCCATCCAACTCCAGCCGGGCCAAGCCAAAGTCCTGTCTGTGCTTCAGGCAAGAGAAAGCAGACATTCTCCTCATTTGTCCCAGGAGTATCAAGGCCCTCGTGTTCTTCTGGCTGTAAGTCTCAGGCAGGTCACAGCCCAGAGAGAAGGTTGAACTGCAACTGAGCATCACGAAAGCCACCAGAAAAGCAAAGGGCAAGGCCATTGTGAAACTTGTAGGTGCTTCTGCTCTGGCTGAGATGGAGATCCTGAGCCTTCACGTCTGGGTTCTCTGAAGATCTCAGTCTGTTCCAATGACTTTTATAGGGAACATCTGAGGTTCCATTTTCTGAATAACCTCCCCTTGTTTTCTGTTTCTGCTTTTCCTTTCCTTTTTTGCATTCTCTACTTGTGGTTTGAGCAGAGTTTTGCAACATTTCATTATCATCATTGCCTTCACTCGCCATGCCATCAGAGCCTTGTTAGATATTTTCCTTATTAAACCCTTGATTAAAATTCAATGACAGACACAACCATAATATATCTGCATACAAAATCTATTCTGTAGTTCACACACTAAAAAGTGAAAAGGTATTTGAATTAAGTACGATGTTAAGGCTAAATGTTAAATTTAAAAGTTCTTAAGAATTAACACTTCATTAAAGCACTTTGCTTTTACTTTTAGTATAATTCATTTCTGAAGGAATTGCAATTTCTCTTATAATTATATAATTTACTTATAGTTTAGTGATTTTGATTAATACATATACTTTATATAAACTGTCATGAATCACATTATATTTAAATTTATAAAAATTTTTCTTTATAAAGCAATCTTGAGATACCATTTAAAACTGCAATATTATAAAAAAGCTTTTAATTTTGTTTCACATGAGAAAATCATATTTAATTTGTTTAGCTGTTAGTTGTCCATCTAGTCATGTTCAATATTTTTTTCTTTTCAGAACTAAAAGCAGGTGTAGAACAACTAGTATAATTAACTGTATACAACTAGTATAGTTAACTGTAAGTTTGAATAATTTGTATTTAATTCCCAGAGTTCAGAGAACATTTGGATACACTCAGGAGCAAATACCAGCTACAAATAAAGATATCCAATGACAACGTAATATGTATTAAAACAGAAATCAACATTGTAATGAAAATTTTCCAGTCTCAGCCATCTCTTGTCTGCTGGTTTGTAGCAGTGGCCTCATACGCATTATGTGTATCTTCCATGAATTCAATATCAGTGCTCTTTTTGGAACATAGAAGGAAGCCTACATAAACTCTAAGAAATAACATCTACTTAGAGCTGTGCTTTGTAGGATTAAAAACCATTGAAATATGTAGCATTTGTTCAGTCACACAAAATAACTGTCTCCCACAGGTGACCTATAGCTTCCCTAATAAGAATATATGTTTGAGAATATATCACAGTGATTTTTCAGAAACATGCATTAGAATTCAGATGTCCTAATGAATCATCAGATAGTGTAATCCTAGCTAACTATTGCAAAACATAAAGTACTTTTGCTTAATGTCAATAATGGGATGTAAATTTAAAGTAGTAGGTTGTATGATTGTCTTGCATAGCTGCAATATAACAGATATATATTCTCATTTCCTTTTTTAAAAAAGTTGTTGCTTTGTGGACTGCAATAACTGAGTACAAACAGAAAGCAGTATGCGTCAGTGATAAAAAGTGATAAAAGGAAGGGAATAACCTATTGTGGAAATTAGTGACACAATACAGTATAATGTAGTCCATTGAGCCCAGCAAGATGGTGACGAAGGTCTGAGGTAAAGCAGAGTAGAATGGTTGAAGTGATTGTGATAGGGCAGGCACTTGCTCAATGGAAAACAATTATTCCCTGGCCCAGGGGTGCTTGTCTGCTGTGTCATATCCTGCCAGGAAGACACACCAGACAACTCACAATTTATACACATGAAAGCAAGTTTATGAGAGCCCAATATTCTTGCTGTATATGGAAAAAGTATTAACTGCATTGTGTTCTCTCCTTATGGATAAATAAAGTCAGAAGATTAATATTCTTCTTGTCACAAGGAAAGGATAATTTCAAAGTCTACTCCCTCCAACTTAGTACAGTGACACCTTGGTTGTGGAGCCACTGATGACTCTATTATGAGAGAAAATCTCCCTGAGTCCTCAGCGACTAGCTGCCCTCTGAGGATATTTGTGACCATAACAGCGCAGCTGATTCTCAACTGATCCCAGTGCTTTCCAGTAAGTGGAAGGGCAGATTCTTTCTTTTATTCTATCCTAACTCTCCTCCACTTAAAACTTCGTTTGCTTAAGCTAGACATATTACTTAGTTACTAAGCTGGCCCATTTTAACGACTTGTGTTTTATAGTTTTCATCTTCTTTAGCATGTATCTTCATAAACTGGGATATCTTTTAAAACACTTTGGGTATGAGCTAAATCAAAACAAAATCAAAGAGCTAAGCCCAAACAAATCCTGGAAGCTGAATCTTAGGGGTGATATCTAGAAGAGCTCCCTCTAAGGATGGCAGGTATAAAAATGGAAACAGTTCTAGAGAAATGATGAGAGTCCATCTTGTTGCAAGATGAGGACTGAGATGGCACAGTGTGTAGTCATTTGCTCTGTCGGTTTCATGCTGTTTTGTTTTTGTTTTTTGTTTTTTGTGTTTAGGTTGTATTGAGTAAAGTGATTTACTTTGTGGAACTGGACCTAAAGAATGGGTAATATCACAATAAAAGTAAAGAAGAGGAATTGGGGAGAAAATATTGTTGCAAAAGTGGAAAGTAATCTTGCAAAACTGAGTGCAGAATTGGAGCTAAGTAATTGGAGTTAAGTAGTGCTTAAAAAAAAGAATACCAATAAATACTAGATACATGAATGGAGAGGACTATGGATCTAAAGATACTTACTAAATTTTTCAAGGTTTTCCAAGGAAAGTTTTAACACAAGATTGTGTTTAGCATTTGACAAAAGAGACAAACATTTGATTTTGAGAATATTTCCTTCAAATTTCCATTTAATTTTTTACTTAGAATTCTAGGAGGAGAAACAAAGACCTGGTTAGAAATGACTCATCATCCTTTTTATGTCAGTGATCCTTAAAGAATTACAAGAAGTCACTTTTTCATCTCAAGTGTTAAGGACAGTAATTAAACTTTACAATGTGTTAAGAGATTTTCTCCAAACTTGTGGCCATATTTAAACTTTAGCCTATGCTTTTGAGGATCACTTGTTGATTTCAAAAGCAAAAAGTTGATAAAGTTGTAAACTTTAATAAATGAAATATTAGAATTAGGAATTAGACTTTAGGACAGAATTGTTTTATAAAATGTGTACTGAAAGAAAACTGTTTATTTATCCTATTACAATAGCAGTCATACAAATAATGTCCAAATGAAGAATATTCTCATTTAAAAACTGTCCTTCACATGAGTCACCCAAATAGAAATCCTGTTTGATTTTTTTGAGCCTATGTATCAGATGAGAATTCATGTGAGCCAATATGGAAGGAAGTTAGTTTTCCATATTGTATTGATTCACTGTAGTTTTTCCCTTTACAGTTGCATGAATTAGACTCAAGTATCAGTACAAACTTGGAGTTATATGTTAAAGATAGCAAGGTCACAAAACAGACAATACTCATGTCCTTGAATCATAGCAGGTGGACCAAACAACAACTGATCTGATTAGGAATTCCTGCTTGGAGCTTAGCCAATGGAATGAAATATGAATTTGCATGGAATTCTACTCTCTATTTTTGTTTATCTGTTCCTGAAGTTAGTGTCAACTTAACTTTAAAATATTACCTTAAAGATTCCTGTAAAAAATAATTTCAAATTTTAAAAACTGCAAATGTCCTTCATGGTTTTTAACATATAAATAGAAATTATCAATCAAACATCATATTATCAATCATCACACTTATAAGAAGATGGACAATGTTGTTTTTGGTGACTCATAACACAGAATGAATAATGTATTTTTGAAAATAATCACAAGATTTGATTACAGGTGTCTTTTTAGCTACTGCAAAATCTGAATTCAGTGTGTCTTTTTGGCTTAAGAAACAATGATGTTGCTGGTTAGAAGGAGTTATAAGACTTGCTGTGTTTTCCTGAAGGACTGTTAATGAGGAAGAAGGACACTTAAATTTCCCATACGAAAACCTGTCCTATATTTCTTTTTCCTTCAGATAGTAGGTGATTCCTTGGAAATTCTGAGAGACAGTAAGCAAGTTGGTCCATACAGTAAGCAAGTCTGACAAGGAGTTTATCAGGAACCATTTCATCCCAAATGACAAGGCTGCTCCCTGTGCTGAAGAGGTGCAGCCTCCGACAGTAAGAAGCAGGACGCTTCTGTCATGTGGATTTGGCTTGTATTCCCTCTTTTCCAAGCTGAGCTGAAATTGGTTGTGTCCTTGAGTCATACTGGATGGGGATCCTTTGCAGCTGTTTAAGCAGCAGAAAATTTCTCAGTTCTCCAAGCTGGGGCTCCAAGGCCTTACCGGTACTAAGTGAGCAGGGAGTGTAGGGCAGAGCATAGCTGATGCCCCCAATGGATGGAGCTGGACTGGTGTGAGTTTTGCAATTCACTAGCTGGCCTCAAGGCCCAAGCAAGCTCCTTTGAACAAGTGGGTGACCACAAGTTGATGTGAGGGAGGCTTTCCCTCACCTCTTAATCTTGGTTTTTGAGATTTGGGGTTTAGTTATTCCCCCAGCCTGAGAGAAATGCTGTCCTGGTTTTCCTGTCCAATTTCTCCAGCCTGAACACTCCCTAAATCCCAGTCTGTGGAAGTTGAGGAGAAAGCCTCGCTGCCTCTATTTTGCCAGGAGACATTCTACCATTGACAGCAAGCGCAAAACCTTGTTTATGTCTGTTTGCGGCTATGTCTTACCTCTAAACATTAATGAGGGAGATTTTTCTAGAAAAGTTCTTTACTGCTGGACTTCAGGGCTCGAGCTCTGACTGGTAGTGGTAGTGCTATGTGCAAATGTGTGCAAGTGTGTGTTATGCCAAAACTTTATTTATGGATGTTGAAATTTGAATTTTGTATAAACTATGTAATTTTTATATATCACAATTTCTTTCCTCATTAAAAATATAAAAGCCATTCTTTACTCATGGGCTGTTCAAAAGCAGCAGTGCTGGTTAGTTACAGAATCCTTGTTTAGTTTAGAGCTTCACACAGGAGAGAAAACTGACACTTTAACAGACAGTGGGTAAGTCAGGGATGCCACACCTGTGTGGCACCTGGCATGGGAAACACAAAATGATGGTCCATGGGGCCACGGAGGAGAGAGCAGACCCAGGACCTTCTGAGAGCCTGGACTATAGTGGGGATGGAGCCCACCTGGGAGTGCAGATCCCTGCCAGGCCAAGGCACTGTTTTCAGTGAGGGGAAATGTTCAATGCAGTGGCATTGAAGTGGTCAAAAAAGTAAAGTGAACATGTGAAAACTTGCAGCATTATTCTAGATTTAAATCTTCTATTTATTATGAAAACAAATATTTTGTGAAATTTGTTTCTTAGTTTTAAAGAAAATAAACTCAAAGAGATTTTCAAGATAACTACTTTTACAATGAAGAGAACTGACGTGTTTGATCATTTGTAGTGATACAATGACCTAGACAACTTTTATGCACTTTGAAGGAGCTGAGCCTTTCTCTCCAGGACCTCACTGTCACTGGGGTGTTGCTAAAGAGCAAAATGAGCAGTGTGGTATACAAGCAGCTTAAAACACTTAGTAGGTAACAGCTTTTCATTGGTCACAACTTTTCCTTTTCTTCACCTGTACATCCAAGTACAATTAAAATGTCAATGTACAATTTCTTCTTCTGAGGTAGGGTTGATTTTGTTAGTTTCATATTCTGAATTTTGGTTATAATGTTAAATGTCCTTTAACTTTGGAAGTATAAAAAAGCTTCTCTGAATTTCCATGTTCATGTTATGCTTTCTACCATTATTCTCTGTGAGTGTATGTGTGTGCGTGTGTGTATTGAGGGGTAGATTCATTGAGTCAGTCTTCTACTTTCCTGTCATGAGGGATGTATATCAGTCTTTATGTCCATGTTAACTTGTTTATTTTTATGTATACATAAGACTGTAATATTTATGAAACCAGGAAAATTATGGAAATTAATATAAAATAATTTTTATCATCTCCAGCTGCAAAGGAAAAATGGAAAGCATTACAAAGCTGCAGTGTAATAATAACATAAGTAATTAGTTAAACTCAATAATTCTGGGAATCATTACATCATCAGTAGTGAAATTTTTAATGAATTGGTTAACTAAATGAATCAGTTATCCGTTTCCACCTGTGGAAAAAAGAAGACCAAAGGAGCTTACTGGCCTTTAAAGTAATGATAATGAAAATAATAATAAATTATTATTGTAAATATACATATATAGCCTTATTTAAAATTGATATACTAAATGTATTGATATGATGTTCAGTACATCAATTGCCTAAAAATCCAGGAAAACATATATGGCAAAAAAGAAAAAAGTATGTACCCATAAAACAGCCAATGACTTTTCCCGCTCTCCTTTTTCCTTTTCCACTTCAGGATCACCAGCTCCTCTGATGTCCCCTTACAACTCTGCCCAGGTTAATTGCACCTCACTTGATATTCTAAGCTTATCATTGTCCAACTCACAGTGAAAATATGGGACAGTGAAATCCAGTATATGATGCCAAACAAAATTAGCCTGTTTTTTCAGAGTCTTACAAGTTTATATATTCTTTTTATTTAAAAATTTTTGAAGGGGTAAAATATTGTGTTGCTGGTTCTGAGTTACTTTCATCTTATGTTTAACACTAAAATAGCAAAGTAAAAACAAAAACAAGAAAAGTCCTGAGCCACAATTGTCAATTGTGTTTGGTGCATTTTTCCCTTCTTCATTGAACATTTCTAGAAACCTGTTGCCCATCTCTTTCTATCCTTCTAATTAGGGTGCTTTAAACTTTGTTTCCTTGCAAATCTTCTCTGTACTTTCTTTAAAGATCAAAAGTCAGCAGGACCATGTTTAAGCATTTTTCTCATCCTATATTTTTCTGCACATGAACACCTTCACTGCTGAACTTTCAGTAGCTGTTGTGAACCTCCACCAACTGTGTTCCTGATAAATTGTAAGCTTATATGTCCAGCTAGCAATAAAAAATTGCCACTATGGTCTCAGGAAAACAAAACCAGGGCATAATATTTATGAGTAAAATGAGATCCAATTCAATCATTAAATAATTAATGTAACAAGTCAGAATCATTAAATTGGTTTTTTGGATGACTGAGTCAAATGAAATTAGAAAAAAAAGAGGCAGGATTCTATTGGAAAATATTGATCAGTGTAGAAATCAGCTCTGAAACTTATGGCCAAAAATGTCCCAAGACAGTATGTGAGAGCAAAGACTGAGAAGGAGATTTTCCCCTCTCAATCAGGGAGCCAGCATTGGCTCTGAGATCATGAGCTTCCTGCGCATTCATCTTGCCTTTTGTGAATAAGAGCAGTGGTAGAACTTGTCATTCTCTGCTTCATTTACTGATGGCTTCAGTGACTTAGTGGGCTGGCTGGGCACCTAACACTTGTAACTGTTCAATGAATGTAAAAAATGAGAGTGTTCCTTATTGGTAAAAGTGAGGATCAATTTTACAAATTCTGCCAAAAAGTGTTTAATTAACAATAAATGCACAATTTAGATATTTCATTCTTTCAACTAACATTGTCTTAATAATTATCTACTCTATTAGGTTAATGGAAGTGTTCTTTGAAAGTATAAACTCTTTTGTTTATTTCTCAGAAACGTGACAGAAAGTATGTTTGCCTTCTGAGGTTGTTTGCCCACTAGGGGAAAACTTGAAATAATGAATACTTGTCCATTATCTAGAGAAATCCCACATACTTATATTCACTTATTCAAATACACATCAGGCTTTAATTTCCACCCATTTGATTGCCAGCCTAGCCTCAGTTGTGATCAAGTGTAAGGAATGAGCTAATTAGAAATAAACCAGTAAGTGAAGTCTCAGGGCTGGCTCATTGAGGGTACTAAAGGTTGGTCTAAGGTGACTAAAGTTTCTGAGTCACCTGATTGGCATAAACCAAACCAGTTGGTTTATGCCTTTCATTTTTTAGGCTTACAGAATTTGGTTCAGTGTTATCTGTACTGATTTACATTGTAAAACTGGTTGTTGTAGTCAGGGGTTATGAGGAGAACAATTGTTATTAGGACACAGAATTTATAATATTATTTTATGATGGTCACCCAGCGTTAACACAAGAAAATGCAAGAAATCTGTCCACAACATTAAAGACCCAGAACATTCAGCCAAGGGCCTGAATCCCACAGCAATGTCCTACATGAGTCTAGAAGAAGACCTAGAGCCCATGAAATACCTCCCACAAGTCCAACTGGAGGTCTAGAGCCCACTAGAGGGACGCACGCCAGTCCCTTTTACAGATTCATGCTGGTAAGGCCCAAAGGTCAGCAGTGGAAGATAGGAAGTCTATGCCAGCATGGTGAAGGAGCTGTGCTGGTAGGTTGAGGGTTCTACACTGGAGCCGAGAAGTCATGGTCATAACAAAGACCAGGGCTGTCATGAAAAGCACCATAGCCATCCTCAGCGACACAGAGGTCCCAAGCTCCTCCAATGGTAAGAACAGTCAAGTACATGCCAGGAAGCCAGCATGACGGGTTTCTCTTGTAGATTAAATGGCACACATCTTCCCTCTAGAGCCAGTAAGCAATGCTTGATGTAAGGACCAGAGCTCCCCCAAAGTGAACCGCAGCCACTCTCACCAACAAGGTCCTGAGCTCCTCCAATGACAATGGTCAAACTCACACTGGAGAAACTAGTCTTGACAAACTCCTCCAGGAGAACCAACAGCTCAAACAGCAACACGTAGGAGAACCCACAACGCCTCACTCATCTTCTCAATGTCTCTATTTGTGCTGGCAACTTTCCTCAAGTGAAACATCTGTGCTCAGTACCATGCTGACTTGATTCAGATGGCATTAAGTTGACCATCAGTTTTTAATCCATAACACTGGTCTTGAAAAAGTTATAGTGAGATTTGGTAAAACAATAAGGAAAAAAGTTTTCATTCAGGAGCATTGGGACAGGTATCAAGACTATCACAATGTGGAAAACATACAAATGCAGCAAAGGCACCCAAGGTGGCCAACAAACAGAATGATGGAGTGATGCAAAAATTAATAAGAAGAGACATCAAGAGTAGGGGATTCCTTTCTAAGCCAGTTTAATAAAATTTTTGCTAAAGACAGACCAATGTTATCAGGCATGAAGAGAAGAAATAAATTGGTTAAGATATGCAGGGTGATTAAATATGAAGGGAAAGAGCATTATAATAAAGTCAACTTACCAAAATTCCAACAGTAATATGACTACAGAGACCAAAAACAAAGCATCTGCCAAAGAGGACTCCAGACTATGCATATCCCAAGTAATAGGGAGGAGCTAGTTTTCAGAATTATGATGCTGTTGGACTCAAATATCAACAAAAATGGAAAAATCACAGTGCATATAACAAAATTATTGCTCATTCTAAAAATATCAATTAATCATTAGAGTCTACCCCTGAAAAACAACCAATAGCAGAGCTGCTAAATGAATACAGAAAACAGCCTTAAATATGCTCAAAAATCAATTAAAATGGGAAGAAATTGAAGAAAAGTTGATATGAATAAATAGACCCACCAATAAGGAGATTTAGAACCTAAATAAGAAATCAAAAAGAAATTACGAAGCTGAAAAGTAAAATAACTGAAAGGGAAAATTCACAGAAGAAATCAAAGGCATATTTGAGTAGAGTGAAGAAACAGTAAAGTTAGAAATGGGACAATGGAATGCTTGCGGAAGTAGAAAACATTAATGAGGAGATAAAGGAACCATGGAGTACCACCAAGTGATGGGAAAACAGTGATCTGCATCCCAAACAATTTTACAGTTTCCTTGTTTAAGCATGCCATACTTATTAATTAAGTTGCTGTTGGTCATCTGCCTTTATCTTCCTTCCGATTGATTGCCAGGCATCAAGTAGTTTGATATCCTCCCAATGACACTGGCCTTCATTTGCATATGCCAAAAATAAGTAGCTTTTTACACTCAGTAGAAAATATTAATTTCACTAGGATATTTCTTCTATTTTTTTAACTGAGCTGAGAAGGTCTTCAGGTGTTCCAACTGTGGATCAAGTTCTTGAGGAATTTGCATCTTGGGTCTCACTTCAAGCATTAGTGGAGACATTTGTGCTAAAGAGCTGATGATTTGCTACAACATCTTGAGGAAGCTTGCTCTTCAGTTCTTCTGGAATTTTCTCCACCCTACTAATAGAAACACCAAAGTAATTTCTGTTCATCAGACAAGAGAAAACGTTTATTCACTATCTGTGTAATACGAAGATCAGACCTTGACTCTGAAGTCATTCTCACCCACAAAAACAGATGGCAGTGCAGAAGAACATCAGTAGGCTCATCAGCCTAGAGAAGGAATGACCACTGACATGTCAACTCAAGTGGCTTAAGAAACACCTAGCTGATTATAAAGCACAGTTCTACATGTGTCTGTGAAATGACTGACATATAATTCAGCAAACTAAGAGTGAGGAGAAAACATACCCTGGACAAGGGTGGCAATAGGCTGGATGGAATAAAAAAGGGAAAGAGAAAGAAATGCATTTATTCTGAAGAGCTCCAGTATTTGCCTTCAACTTTGGACACTGATCACCATTTTCTTCAACCTTCCAACCCGCACTCACCCCTGCAACTCTGCAGTGAGCTTTCAGGCCATCAAACTTGGAGTAGTGCTGTATCCTTGATTTTTTTTATTCTACAGAATCCATTACCTTGGCCCAAGCAGCTATACATTCTCCAGATATTCAGGATGCTGGATTCTTCTATCTCTGATTCCTCAAATGGCCATTTTGGTCTCTCCGGCTTCTGATCCCATGAGCCTACCCTAATAAATCTTCTTGCACAATTACGTGATATATATATATATATATATAATATATATATATATATATATTATATATATAATTTCTAGACCTGTACACCCAACAGCCACCAAGTCCTCTGCACTTTCTTATCTCCCAGATACCTTAGAAAGAATATTTAGTATTTTCTTTTCCATTCCAGCATCTTTGTAGGTAACATCTTGGTGGAGGAACATCATTTTCCTTCTCTTCTTTTTGTAGTATTTCATAAGTTAAATTGCATAGTTGAGCTACTATGTCTCGTCCCTTGAAGAATGTAAGTTTAAATAGAGCAGGAATTATGTTAGCCTTTTTCACCTATCTTTCTTGACGGAAATTTTATAATCTACTTTCTTGATACTCCACATACATAATGTGAATGGAATGGACGTATAACTGAACAAATATTGCAATCAATTTGGTTTTTAAAAAGTGTATAGACTTGGATTTTAGTGTTAGTAAAGAAACTGAGGAAGTTTTCTCATAGAGAATTTTTAACCAAAAATATAACAAAAATAGAAAAGGACATTTTATAAATTGTATTATAGCACAAAAGCGGATGTCTTATATGATTTATATAAATATAAATATGACAAAGTGCATTAATACATGAATATAAATAAGCAAGCAACAATAAGGTTTTCATTTTTTAAATAATTATGTTCCTAGACCAAAATATTTTTAAAATATACTTGCTTAACATAACTGGTAAGGTGTTCCTTGAAGTAATTTCTGAGACTAACAGTAATTAAAAACCTTTGACGAAAAGACATGGGAACAAATGTGATACGTCAGATTAGTCAATAAGAATTATCTCAGCAGTTCTGTAACCTTACTTCTTATCCTCTCTTGCAACTTTGCTGTGGAAGAGAAAATTCTCATGATTTCCACCCTGACAATTTCCCAGGCACAGTCACTATATTTCTTCTCTTCCAAGTAGAGGCGAATGCCCAGGAAGTATCTCCGCAAGGCCAGGATTGGGTTCTGAATTGCCAGAACAAATCCTTCCTCTCTCATTGCTTGCACCAAGCAGGCCTTTGTGACTTCCAGCTGCTGATGGAGCACAGTGCGAAGCTTGTCCAGGATGGTTGCGTTCCAGGCAGCAGAAGAGAGCTGTGTGTTAAAGAGAGTGAGAATCTGCTGTAACGTCCCTTGCAGGACAGACATGGTCTGGGCCTTCTGTAACTTGTTGCTAGTCATCATCTTCAGGGGAAGTAGAAAGTTTTTTCTGTCCTTCAGACACAAAGATCGGGGAATTTTTCTCATCTGGCCCAGGAGCACAAAAGTCTTCTTGTAAAGCAAAACAGAGTTCTGAGGCAGGTCACAGCCCAGAGAGCCAGCAAGCCCATAGCAGCACAGCACCAGGGCAGTCAGCAGAAAAGGCGGGAGGGCCATGGGGCAGAGCAGCTGCTGCTAGCCTAGCTGAGCTGAGTCTGGGTGAACCTTGGACCTTTGGTTCTCTAAAGACAGTGTTATTATGTATGCCTTTTAAATGGGGAATGCAATCTTCATTTTCTGCAAATTTTCACAATTTTACCTTTATTTTTAATCTTCATTTTTTTCTTCAGAGATTGTTAGTAGTTTTATAATAAAAGAAGACTTTTCCCAGTAAATTTCACTTCTGTATATCCAAATGGGTTGAGAAGTTTACCAGTCCAACAGAAGTTTATATATGTATGTAAATACTGATCCACACATATACAATGTCTTTTCATGAATAAATGCTGTTCTTTTTTTTTCTTTTAGAGCATAAATGTTGCCCTGATCTTAGCCTGCATTTTTCCTGGGTTCCTTTATATAGAAAAAAAATCAGTCTCCCTTAGCTCTGTGGGTTTCTGTATTTGTTTAGGGATTTACTAGGCCATTCAAGGCAGATAAAATCTTTAGAATGAAGAAGGCAGCATATTTCTCTGTTTCTGTAACAAGAGAAACTGATGATTACTCCTTCAAAAGCACGTCCACACAGGGCCATGTGGTCATGCTTCATGGGAGACACAAAATCAGGATTAACGTAGACATTACCCTTTCTATGAATCATATTCCCCACTAAGGGCTACAGTGGTCTTCCAGCTATATTAACTACCCCTTACTTGAATCCTTGTGTAGATTCTAAGTACAAGCTGATGTTATTACCCCGAAACTACCCCACACAAAGGTGGTTATCACACCTAGTTACACTAATGATTCACTCCCCAACAGTGGATTCACTGCATCCTGATCACTTTAGAATTCCCCTATTGAGTAAGGTGTTGTTTCTTTGTTGAAAAGGTAAACAAACTTGATAAGAACCTTATCCCTACCCATAGAATACTTGAGTGAAGGACTTCAGCTCTCTGTGTTGACCTTACTTGATCCACTGGCCCCAGCCCACAGATGCAGACTGTCAAAATATATCTTGTCTAAGTAGGTAGAGGACTTATTTAATTACAATTATGATGTCTTCAGTAGTCACATAGGGTTTACTTTGCCAAGTTCAACTACGATTGTTCAACTTTTAAAGGTAAGCTATTGAACACATGTTGTCCTTAAAGCTCCTGAGGTGAATATGGGAGATTTAGAGATGATTTAGAGTTGTCTCTCATTCAACCTGATATTCACTGTGAAACTTGTCACATTGGCGTGGTTGTCTTGGTCATCTATGGTGGCCAATGTTAACATAATACATGATTTCCCCCCATGACTTGTGGATTTTAAAAAAATTTTAATAGACATTATTTTAGTTTTGCAAACATTTTTCAAATCTGAAATAAAAATCAGCTGTCATTGTGCTGATGTTGACTTCCTTGTCTATGTGCACAAACATGAGACCACAACTCAGCCTAGATGTAGTAAAAGCCAGGAAGTGGACCAATATGGCTCTCTTCAGGAGCACTGTTCCCCATCTTAGGGGGCTCATGTGTGGAGGGCTGGAGGGTAAGGTCTGGCTCCAGGAGGGCAATGTGAGCTGAGTGGGCTCAGTTCACACATTCTACCCCGAGTCCAGGTTCTCCAGCCTTGCTTTTCAGTTTTCCCATTCTGCTGAACATATAACAAATTAACAAGTTGAAGATATGAAACAAGATACGTTCATAGGAATTGGTAAGAATACGTAAGATTTTATGATAGCTATGATTCCCCATTACATAGCTTTGAAGCCTTTTAATGTTTTCATTCATCAGTTGGAATGGTTTTATTCTGTTTTGTTTGATTTTATTATGTGTGATGGTATGAACAGCTGTTTTGAAGAAAACAAAACATTATGGCAGCCATTGCTGATTTAATATCATCTTGCTTTGAAGTCCTACCATGCTTTCATTCTTCTATTACCATCGGTTTTATCATGTCATGTCTTATTGGGACTTTAATATATATGATAGTATAAACAAATTTTTTATGGAAAATAAGATATTATTGTAGCCATTGATCATTTTCTGTTATTTGTTTCAGAATGCCCTGTAATTCTTTCATTCTTTTGAATGGTTTTATACTTTTTTGTTGTGTTTGATATTATTGTATTTGAAACTATGCTCAACTATAGCAAAGAAAGAGATATCATGATAGCTACTGTTAAAATCCAATTGTATTGTTGTAAAGTTCTGTGCTGCTTATGTTGTTCTGATCTGCTTTGTTTTGTCCTCTTTTGTTTTCTTCTCTTTAAAATAAAAAAATAAAGACTATATATTTTTAAAAAAAGAAACGTTCATAGAGAATTACTGGTCAAGTCAAGAGTATGGAGCCAATTCATAGAGTTTTTGCATGTAATATAAAATACCATATAAAGAAAATTCCTTTGTAAAAGGAAGCAGGTCATAGTATTTGAAAGATACTAAGTAATCAAAAAAAACCCCATATATATATATATATATATATATATATATATATATATATATATATATATATGAAAAAAGCCCAGGTTGCCCTGCTCCTAAACTAAGTCCATCACAAGTGGAGGAAAAGAAAAGAAAAGCAAGACACAAAAATCATTTCACATGTAAATTAGAACCCATTGATGCATCTACAGGTTAGAAGCATCTTAAAGGCTGGGTCTCTAACCTCAGGCAGAGTTTGAGACATCCCAGCTGAAGTGTAGCCCCTTCCTCCTGCCTGAACAATTCACACTTATTTCCTATTTCCCTTTTTCAAGTGCAACTGTGTGCAGATCACTTTAGCACTCTTCACCTCTATCCAAAGGACAACCAACAGGTGTCAGCTGACAATCCTTGTAGTCCATGAAATTCTTTTACTGTGTCTGTACTCTCTGTAAGGACAAGCTCTGGGAGACACTGATATAAATGTGTTCCTTGCTCAGTAATATGCACTTCTGATCATAAAGTCAAGAGTCATGATCTGGTAATAGGAAGGAATTTGTAACATGGACCACTCACTCTCAGAAAAGAGTTAATGTGCCACCACACTGGAGAGTCTCCTGATTTCCTTCAAGGTCCATCCCGGGTAGGCAGGCTCTTCAAGTGTCTTGCAGAACTCAGAGGCAGGACTGGTTCAGGAGCTCTGACCTCAGAGCAGATTGGGCACAAGAGGCAGATTCAGACCTTCCCCTCTTCACAGAGCTGTCCACTTCCCAAAGAATACAGAACCTGCCTAAACTTGGAGGGATTTCTTTTTCTTAAGACAAGCAAGCCAAGAAAACAGTTTTGTTTCAGTACTAGGCCAAATCTTTCCAGGAAAAAAAGCTTTTTTTAGCGGTGAAAATGCAATCAATCAAATAAACAACAACAGGAGGAGGAGCTAAAGATGGTGGACCACTAGGTAGCAGGACGAGAAGCCTCTCTGAGAGAGACAGCTCAGATGCCAGAATAAAACATCCTGGAGAAGCCCAGACAGAAGGAGATGGATTCTCTTGACCCAGGAAGAAACTGAAGGGAAAAGAGCTCAAATATGAAACCCTTGAGGCTACCATTAGACAAGCTAAGATCAGCGGTTGGTTACAGCGCTCTCGCCAAGTCCGGCCTGAGCACTCTAACCCGCGCCGATGTGACTGGCTTGGATGGCCCCTGTGTGAAGCCAAGCCACCCTACATGCACTACTCGCATGGAGCTGCCAGGAACTCATGCCACAGCCATGCTGACATGCTGAAGTTTAAAGTCAGGGAGCCCAATGGAGAATGGAGCCAGAGAGGGGCCAGCATTGATCTGCGGTGAGTGCTGGGAATAACACCCTCCCATGGGAAAGAGGAGACCAACTGGACAACATGTTGGAGTCTGGCAGGATGGGCACAACTTGGGAAACACAGTGACTTCAGTTGGTTGCTCCCCTCCCAGAGCAGATTGGTGGGATCTGCTTGGCCTGGGTCACACCCCTAGCCAGGACCCAATAAGTCATCCCAAACTGATTCTCTAAGCTCAGCATATACTGACACAGTGAAGGCCCTCGAAGGTTGACTGGCCTGGGGGGTGGGGGCAGCAGACACCGCCCCTGCCTGCACCTCAGTGACTGACAGGGGACAGGAGAGGGCAGAAATCCCTAGCCTGTGTGCTTCAGAGGAGCTGTAACCAACAGAGAAAGGGGTTGGGAACTCCACTGTACACTTGTATGGAGGGAACCAAAAACATGACAAAAGAAAGAAATAAGAAAAAGCCTCCAGCCCCCAACCCTGAGAATATTGATCCACAACAGGTAAATACAAAAAAGATTGAGGTCAGCAAACATGCAACATCAAACACTGTGTCAGCGGACATAAAGAGATATCTTAAGGACCTCATAGATGAGCTCAAAACTGAAATAGTAATTCAAGTTAAGCAAGATATAAGTAGATTAATAAAAGAAATGCTAAGCACCTCTCAAGAAGACACAGATGGAAGAATGGAGGAACACAAAAGAAGGAGCAAAACGTTTGATGAAAAATATAAAGAAAACCAAGAATACATGACGCAGATTCAAAGAGATTACCAGGAAACTAAAAACTCCATTGAAAGCTAGCAAAATTGTTTGAAAGAAACTAAGGATAGACTATCAAAACTTGAAGACAGGTTTGCAATGTGTGATCATGAAAAGAAAGATCTTTTAAAAATAACAAGGAAATAAGCAGTAACAATACAAAGGCTAGAAGATGATAGGATCTATAACTTAAAAATAAAACATGTGAATGAGAAGCAGGAGTCAAAACAAAGGAATTACAAAGGCTATTCACAGAAAAAATTAAGGAAAACTTCCTAAGTATAACAAAAGGAAATGATATGCAGATGTATGAAGCATATAGAACGTCAGCCACCTACAACCAAAACAGAGTTACACCCAGACACATAATAATCAAGATCCCAGAAATTCAGTATAAGAACAGAATTTTAAAAGCTGTCAGAGAAAAGAAACAGATCACCTATAAAGGAAAACCCATCAAAATCACGGCAGACTTCTCGACACAGACCATCTAATCAAGAAGAGCTTGGAGCAAAGTAATCCAAGCCCTGAAAGAAAATAACCTCCAGTCCAGATTGATGTACCCTGCAAAACTGTCTCTAGAAATTAATGGAGAAACAAGATGCTTCCATGACAAAGAGGAACTGGGGGAATTCATGACCACCAATCCAACCCTATGAAAAATACTGAAGGACATACTAGAGAAAGAGAAAAAAATAACAGGATTTCAGGAACAGTGGCAGAAAGGCCTCAATGAATGGGGCAGACAGTGGAATGAAAGAGGAAAATAGACAACCACTGGAAGAAACATAGAATAGCAGAAATAAGGCAGAGAAGGTTGGCTGTAATCTCTAACATAGATGACCTTGATATAACAAAAAGAAACACAGGCAGAGTAGATCAGGAGATAGGGTCCATCGAGATGCTCTGTATTGGAAACATAATTAACGTGAAAGAGGGTTTATGGACAGAAAGTCAAATATGAGAAAACAATGCTCTGTGTGACAGGGAACCAGAAAGAAATAGGGACAACTCAACCAGCACCTGCAGATAGGTTGAAAGTACATGATACTTTTGTGCAGTAGAGAACTACTCATTTATAATTAAGGAAAACCTTGATGCTTTTATAGGTAAAGCAAAATAACTCGAGATCAAGCTCATGAGTCAGAAGATTCAGAACCAGTTAGGGTAAATAGCAGGTTGCTTCCCCCCCCCAATCTAAAAACTGAGGGAGTTAGTGGGACCCAAAATGGGCAGTGCACCCTGTGGGAGTGAAAGGGGAGGAATAGTCTAAAAAAAGAAGGCAGAGGATATTGTTAATAGTGTAACAGGATTTAAAATTTATATTATTCTCACCACTCTGTATAGATGGATTATATTCTGTTCCAGTTTGTCTAGCTACACTAAATTTGAGGGCATAGACAGCTATCCCAAAAATTGCAGGATATATTATGGTAATCATCCGTAATTTCCTATTAACTTAATCTGAAGCTCTGTATAAATTACATTGTCTTATTATGACTGATCTTATTTGAATCTGGTTTGTTAGATTGCTGTTTTTGTATTGACTTATTTTATTTAAATCTGTTATGATTGATAGTATCAATTCTAAGACTATAGACAACTATACTGAAGATGCTAAGATTCATTAGGATGCCTACTCTGGTTTGATTATTACCTGCTTTTGAAGTCTTATAATGTCTCCAATGTTTTGTTTTTATTAATGTTGTTATATACTGCTGAGACATCATAGTAACCATTGTAGATCACCTTGTATTGCAGTTTTATATGACTTTTTCATTTTGTTTTTTACGAATTTGTTTTGTTTTGTCTTGCTTTGTTCCCTTTTTCCCTCTAATACAGAAAGGATAGATATACATGTAGAGACTCATGCATGTGTAGAACTTGTAAACAGTTTATGAGAACCAATTATATAACACATGATGAAATGAACAACTACTTTGAAGGAAAAGAGACAGTACAGTCTCCAGTGCTGATTCCAAAGTGTCATGATATAAAATCCAGCAATACTATCATTCTCTGTTCAGAGTGATTTTAGCCTGTTTTGTTTTGCTTAAGTTCCACGTACATGAAGGTGTGGACAACTATTTTAAAGAGAATGAGAGACACTATGACAGCCAATCTTGGCTTCCCTATTGTCTGGTCTTGAAGACCTGAAACGCCTTCCTCATCCTGTTCAGATCAGCTTCATACTATGTTGTTTCGGGTGAATTCTCTGTATGTGAAGATATGGACAATTATTTAGAAGAAAACAAGAGACAATATGATAGATAGTATAGATCTCTGATTGTCTTGCTTTGAAATTTATGTCTCTTACATTGCTTTCTTGTGTTGTTTTGTTCTGTTGTGTTTAATTTTACCCTCTTTAAAATAAAAAAACAAACAACAACAAAAAATATCAGTGGAAAGAGATAGACATCTGCATAAACAGAAAGAGAAACAAGATGTCCATACAGGGCACTTTCTTCCAAAGTGTCAGGCCAGCAGGTAGTGATTATCCTCTGTAAGTCTTTTGCACAGGGAGTAAAATGGGTCCTGCCTTCTATTGTCTTTCAGCCACAGCACAGTGTTAAATCATTGTAACGACATTCCAGCAATTCCAGACATGTTCATCAGAAGGAAAAAGAATCCTTTTACGTAAGCAATGCTGGAAAATCTAGAGCTTTCACACTACTTTTGCTTTTAATTAGTGGCTTTATACTCTCAAGGGGAAATTAATGACCAGAAACCACAAGGGACAACAAAACAGTTATGTGCCTATACAAGGCAAGTTCCTAATGAGTGAATGAGGAGAACACTGTGGGAATTTCTACAGGAAAGAGAAGGTGACTACCATGATCTTGAAAAGAAAGAATATAATCCTATAATAGAGAACAAAGGGGAAATATGCCAGGCATTAGAATCCACAAGGGAATATTATATACATTTCACTTCAGACTAGAAGACTAACTTCCCTTCTAGTGATGTCTAAATGCAGTATGTCCTGACTGATAGAGCATGTCAGATTTATCTTCCTTGTGAAAGGTGACTATACTTCAAGTCTTCTCCAAAACTCTTCCCAGAATTCCTTTTTTTCCAACTACTGAAAAAGATGTGAGACAGTACATAACTCTAATACATAGCTTTACAAAATATGCACAAAAATGTCAAAGAAGAAGCCTTGTTGAAGCTTCAAGAGAAATCTCCATGTAGTGGTAGGATTTCTACCTAAATTAGAAAACTTCCCCCTCTTCTTGGTCCCTGCCCCTCTAACACTTACCAGCTAGGGAACTGTCCTCCCTGAGAGTTTTTATTAGCTGGATACACTGGACCCTATTTTCTGTTTGCTTTCAGCTTTAGCTATTACATCACATGCAAAGGAAATTAATGATAGTTTCTTTTACAGCTGTTTCTGTAAAATCTAGGCACATTAACTTCTGTCTCCTCTTGTGGTATCCTGGTGTTTAGGGAAACCATTGAGCAGAAACCACAAGAAAACAGAAAGCAGCTCTGTGATTGTGCAGGAAGGTGTACAGAGAAGGAGCAGGATGCCATGGGGTTCTACCTGAGAGAGGAAGGAGAGTGTGGTGTTGTGGGTACTTGTACTGGCGCAATGCTGGGGCAAGGGAGTCACTGAGTAAACTTAGGCTGTCTTCTGCATTTCAATCTAGATGTTTATTTCCTGTGTTCAGATATTTATGCAAGTAATCATTTCCTGAATGAATATAAGACACTTCTCCACAACTCCTGACAGAATTTGGTCTTTTTAGGTAACTTCTTTTGGAGGGCAGTTACTTCAGTAAGATCTGAATTAAGACACAGTTCTTAAGAATTTTGAAAAGACAAATAATATTGTCATATTCAGTGAAGAAAAATGGGAAAATGCCTGCCATATTTTAAACATTACTCTATGGAATAGTATGCTAAGTGCTTTAAAGTGTGTGGGTGTGGGCATGTGTGAGTTCATTTACTATTCCCAACTCTATAAACATTTTGAATCTGTTTTGTTTATGAAAAAATAAGGCTTGGAGATTTAGAAAATGGCTCAATATCACACATACATTCAAATAAATGGAATTTCAGAGTAAAATATTTTATTGTGATTTATGAATGATTTTTTCAAATTTTATACTCTGAATTTCTTCTATAATTGTTAAATCTCTTATTACTCAATAATTATATACAATTCTCCCTTGCTTTGCAGATTTCTGTTTCATGTTTTATTTTCAGCTGGTCTTGAGTCTTATTTTAACATCCAGTAGTTAAAAAGAGATTTTCAGATTAAAAGTCTCAGTTTTTTTTTTTTTTTTTTAGAAAGGTAGTATGTCAATCTCTATGCCCATAGTATTTATTTTTATTTTTTATTTTTTTTGTACTGGGGTTTGAACTCATGACCAAGTGCTTGCCAGGCAGGCACTTATGCCACTGAGCTGTACCCCTGGCCCCTGCCTGTAGCAATTTGATTATTATTAGATTCACCTTTGATTGTAAGGGTCATAATGATGGATATGTTAGTCATAATGTTAGATGTCAGGCAACTGAGTTAGAAATATCATAGGCAGACAGATAGGGCTAAACCCTCAAAGAGCCAATGCAGAAGTCCAGATAATTTCCAACATTTTAGAAGACAGACACCTCCCCAGTGGGCCAGACCTAAAGACAAATAGGTCTCTATCACCCTGAAGAAACCAGAAAGAGCCACTAATGTATCCCAGTATGAGAATACACCCCGTGCTGTATTCATGCCACTTGACTACATGATTTTTCTCCCCATTTGTCCTCCATTTAATCAATTTTACCTGAGCAATTATAATCTCATTGGTTGACCACTGTTGTGTCCTACCTCATGTCCACCTTACGAGTTCCCATGTTTTCCCCACTTTGGATCCTCCTCACCTTGGGGTTTTGCTCTATAAAAATACCTAGAAAAGAAAGGGTCCTCGGTAACCCACTCAGGACCCCTCTGTCTCTCTCTCAAACAGAAGTTTGCTTTCTCTCAATAAATACATTCTGCTCTTAACCTCCATTGTTCCTAAAATTGATTCTTCAATTTTAGAGAACATGAACTCATATTGGGCATCTAGAAGGTTGAATTTCCCCTAAATCAATAAAATTAGGAAAAATACAAGAACTAATAGAGTGGAATCCTATCATATCCAGCTTTACCAGCAAATGAAATGTATGATAAAGCTACCGGAGTAAATCAATGTCATATGATATATGTTATTAATAAAGCAAATAATTTTATACTTCATCATATTAGCAGTAGTAATTAGCTATTATCATGAAGGGTGGAGTCCATTTTCTACTTTTGGTATAGGGGAATGAAACTCCTGACCTACTATGTCTGCAAGCTCCTGTTCTCTAAAAATCAAAGAATGAATTTTAGGAACAACGGAGGTGAAGAGTAGAATATATTTATTGAGAGAAAGAAAGCTTCTGTCAGAAGAGAGACAGAAGGGGTTCTGAGCGGGTTGCCAAGGACTCTGTCTTTTCCAGGGACTTTTATAGAGTAAAACCATGGGTTCAAGGTGGGGGAAGACTGGGAACTCACAAGGCAGATGGGCATAAGAGGGACATAACTATAGTTAGCCAATAAGATCAATAGTTTAGGTAAAATTTATTACATTAGGGACAAATGGGGAAGCGAGTCATGTAGAAAGTGGGCATTCTTACAGAGCAGTGACTCTTTCCTAGGGGGATGGGAACTATTTAGGGTATCAATCCTCAGGATATGAGTGTGTTTGTATGGTCTTATGTCTTGAGGCCTGGTCCACAGCAGGAGGAGTCAGCTTCCCCAGCAGTTTACAGGTGTCTGCACTGGAGCCACTGAGGACCTAGCTCTATCTCACTGCCTATATTTCTGACTAACTCAGCTGCCTGGAACAATCCCCCTCAGAAGAAGTAACCTGAACTGCCATGAGGGGAAAGGGGCAATGACAGATTGCAAACTTCTTTGAGCTGAACAGGGTTGCAGTGGTTAAAGAGTATTCAGAGGTACTTCTGCAGAGATCCTGTCTAGAAGCCCTCCATAGACACCAGGTTATCTTAGGTATGTGCATAGCTTTAAGTCTGGAGAAGACAAAGCCAAAGAAACAGTTAAGTATGTATGGGCCAAAAAGTAAAATCAACAAGACATTTATGAGCATAGTTAACAGAGATTTTCACCAAGAGGAACTAGTAATTGCTTTCCATAAGGAGGAAAACAAGGTCTAGGGAATCTCAGAGTCTGACAAGTCATTAATTTGTTGCCTAATGTCTTAAATAGCTACTGAGACATTAGCAGAAGAATCAGGAATGTATACACAGCATTTAGTTTTACAACTGCACAAGTGACCCACTGTGCTGCTGTTAAAACATCTAATGTCATCCTATTTTGAAGGACAGCCTATAATAAAAGATCGTCTATCTCCTTATGTTTTATAGGAGACCTGTTAGCTGTTAGGTAATTTTTTTCTCCATATGGCTGTATGAGCATGTAATACTAAGAAAGCACACTTAGAATCAGTATAAATATTGACCTTTTGTCCTTTGCTAAGTTGTAAGGCTCTGGTCAGAGCTATGAGCTTTGCTAGCTGAGCACTAGTTCCAGGTGTAAGTGAGGCACTTTTAAGAGTATGGTGTAAAGTTACTATTGCATATCCTGCTTTTTTTTCCCCCCATTTTTTATGAAGAACCTGCCATCCCAGAAGAGGTTTAAATCTGGGTAAGTGGAGTGTCTAATAAATCTTTTCTGGCTGCATGTGTATGAAGAATTACCTGTTCACAGTCATGTTTATCAATCTCAATTTCTTCCTCCCATTCTGGCAAGAAGGTGGAGGTTAAAAGGATGAACATGTCTTTATTTGAATGGCTGGCCCTTCTAGAAGTAGAGCCTGGTATTTAAGAAGTTGGTTGGGTTGTTGGACAGCCATAGACTTCTCTTAGAAGAAAGGAGTCTTGCCACATGGTGAGGTACAATACAATGAGATTTTTGCCTAAAGTCAGATTGATTGCCTCTGGCAATAAGACAGCTACAGTTCTAAGGCCAGCAGGCTATCCCTTTGCTCTTTGCCTAAAGTAATTTAGATACTGTGTAGGTTGTTAGCAGATCCTCCATCTTGCATAAGCCATGCCTCACCTCTCATCTACATATACATTGAAATGGTACCCCGTGGGTAGGCTCAGGCAGGGGCATTCAGAAGTGTTTGTTTAAGCTTCTGAAATGCAGTTTGGGAATCAGGTCCCCAGCATAAAATATGAGTATCTGTCTTTTGGGTCTCTTTTATAAGTTGATAGAAGAGTTGTATAATCTCCCCACATCTAGGTATCCAAAGGTGGTGAAAGTCTGTAACTTCTAGGAATCCCTTAGCTGTTTTAGAGTTTTGGGCTGTAAGAAGAGAATGGGTTAATTTTTTTTTTTTTTTTTAGTCTTTGGGTCCCTTTGGCTATAATGAGGTCTAAATATTTTACCTCAAGACAGAAAAATTGTGCCTTAGATTTAGAGACCTTATAACCTCTGTCTGCTAGAAAATTTAGCAGAGCACATGTGCCTTGGCTATAGAGCTCTTCTGAGGGGGCACATAACAGTATGACATCTACATATAGCAAGATTGTGACCTGGGAAAACTCAAAACATTCCAAGTCATGGGAAAGCACTTGTCTAAAAAGATGTGGACTATCTCTGAACCCTTGGGGAGCACAGTCCATGTCAATTGAGATGCTTGGTCCTATGGATTTTCAAAAGCAAAAAGAAACTGAGAATCTGTATGGAAAGGGATACAAAAGAAGGCATCCTTTAAATCTAATGCTGGAAACCAACTGGCATCTTTTGGGATCTGAGAAAGCAGAGTGTATGGATTGGATACCACTGGGTGAATGGGCACTACTGCCTCATTTATCAACCTAATGTCCTGTACCAACCTCCGTTTCCCATTGGGCTTTTGAATTCCCAAGATTGGAGTATTATACAGACTATTACAGGGCTCAAATAAATTAGATTATCAATTATAGGTATTAATCCTCTTTTAGCTTTGGGTCTTAAAGGATATTTTATCTGATGAGGAAAAATAGTGGAATCTCTGAGGTGCATCTGTACTGGGGCAACTCTTATTGCCCCACCTATTCTACCTTTAGTTGCACATACTTCAGGATTTATTTCTGTCTCCACAAGGGGAAGGCAGCATACCTGACCTGGGTGCATATATATCACTGTATTTAAACATGATAAAATATCTCTTCCTAAGAGGGGAACTGGGCTTTCAGGCATAATCAAAAATGAATGTATGAAAAGAAAACTATCCCAGTTATAGCCTAAGGGTTGTGAAAAGGAGCAAATTACCTCCTTGCCAGTCACACCTTTCCCTGAGGTGTGACAACTAGAAGGAAGGCCGGGATTGAAAAGAAGGACCAAGAGGCTGGCACCAATATCCAGCAAGGAGGCTGATTTCTTTTTCCTCTATAGTCATGATTACCTGGGGCTCTTCTGTGGAGATCACTGTCTGGCCAGAGGGAGAGGGCAGTGAGTGTCCTACTGGACCAACTGATAGGAAGGGTCTGAACTCTGACCTCTAAAGGTCACCTTTGCAGTAGGGGAATGGCCCAGGGGGCTTCTGAGTGCAGTCCCTCTTAAGGTGACCTGGCTTGTGGCAGCGACAGCAGGTAATTGTCATTGAGCTCTTCTTGGAGCCCCAAGAATCAGACTTAAGGTCTGTTTCTCTTAATGCTGCAATTAAGGCAGCTGCTTATGCCTGGTCTCTTTATTTTCCTTACTAAAGTATCAAGAGAACTATCTGGAGCAAAGGCTATCTTTTATAGCTTTTTTCTAATGTCTAGAATTGACTGAGTAATAAACATGTCTTTAAGCAAAATCTGTCTCTCTATCAAATCAGGATCTATAGACATATATTTTATTATTGCCTCTGATAAACAATTTAAGAAGTCAGAAGAGTTTTCACCTTTTTTTGAGAAATAGCTGGCAATTTAAAATAACTAGATGGCTTAGTTTTTGTTCTTTTTAGATCTTCAAGAATACACACTTGAAAATATCTCCTGTTCCAATCTCCTGTATTGTTAGCAGGCCACTTGGAGTCTTGGGTAGGAACTGCTTGTGTTCCCGTGGGAACTGATGGCTCCCCTGGCTATTGATTTTCTGGCCTTCTAAAATTAACAATATAGTATTCATCTCCAAAGGCAATAGCAGCTTTTAATGCTGCCTGTCTTTCACTAGAAGTCAATGATTGATTTAAGAGTAACATTATATCTTTCCATCCTAGCTCATATACCTGACTAAGTCTTCTAAAGTCCTCAATGTACTTATTAGGGTCATCTGAAAATTTTCCTAGTTCTACCTTAATTTGCTTTAAGTCACTGAGAGAAAGAGACCTATGAATGGGAGTGGTCTCATAAGGATTATAATTATACCTGGAGCATAGGTAAGAATTATCTTTTAATGTAAAGAAAATTTTAACATACTGTAGTTCTAACCATTTTTCCTCTTTTTTACAATATGATTTTAGTTGTAAAAGAACATCATAATTAATACTTCCCTCGGTATTCCACTTTGGCTCTAGGGGGTAGGTAGGCCATACCCTTCTGCAGAGAAATACTAAGTGACTGTTTTTTTAACATGGAAGGGTCAAACATCTTCCAGTGCTTGAGAATGCATTCCAAACCAGTTAGGGGTTTTGGCATTGTGTTGCCCATGTCTGTAATGTAAAGCAAGTTATAAGTACAAAACCTTTTTGTACTTGAGCATTGAACTCAGGAAATTTCACTGAGATATGAATTGACACTGAGATATCTAATTATGCAAAAAAGGAGATAAACAAGGCATCTCTTTTTATTCCTATTTGCTAAATATTCCCTAGGCATCCCTGGGTTGACATTGCTCCAGAGCTGGTGGATGCCACCTGGAGAGAATGGTAGATTTGGCCAGCCTATCAACGCTTGGCCTGACACACAATCCTATCCTCCCAGATAGCTCAAGAATTTTGTCTCCAGACTCCCAGCAGTTGATTCATATCCACCCCCCTAGGACAGGGGATTGCACTCCGGAGGTTCCACTGGCCCCAGTTCACCATGCCCAGCTTCCACCTTTCAATTTAGGGAGCTAAGAGCCTGCAGGGCAGGTGAGACTGCATGAGGTGAGTCCCGGGGCCCTGGGGAGAGTTGGAGACCTGCACTCCCAGCAATTGAGTTTCTAGCGAGCTACTGGGGACACTGGACTGGGCCCAGGGGTTCCAGGTCCTCAGTCCACCATGTCCATTGGCCTTCTTTCACTTCAAGAGGCAGGGGGACTCTCAGCCCAGTTGGGCTGGCCTGGGGAGAGCTTAAGACAAGTACTCCCAGCAGTTGCATTCATATCCACTCCCCTAGGGAAGGAGATTGCACACTGGAGGTTCTGCCAGCCCCAGTTCACCATGCCCAGCTTCTGCCTTTCAATTTAGGGAGCTAAGAACCTGTGGGGAAGCCAGGACTGCTCCAGGAGATGACAGTGCAGGAGGTGATTCACCCACCACACACCCAGAAGAGGCTTTGGAACACCACTCAAACCAAGGAAATATAGAAAAATGACAAAAGGAAAAACCAAAAGGCAGGCTCAAATCTCCAGCCTTTCCCAAGAAAGCCTAGGAGCCATGTACATAGAAGAAAATAGAAGCCATACACATGAAATGACTGAAATGATATCAATTGAAATAAAGATGTAATTAGGGTAAGCTATGGACAAATTCAAATCAGAAATAATTGCCCATGTAAAAGAGGAAATGATAAAAGTAGTGAAAGAAATAGTGAACACATCTAGTGAAGACACAGCTATAAAGTTAGAGGAACAAAGCAAACAGATAAAATTCCTGAATGAACACTATAAGAAACAATCAGAATACATAAAGCAGATTCCAAGAGATACAGGAAATCAAAAATTCTATTGAAAGCTGTCAAAACTGCCTCAATGAAAGTGAAGACAGAATTTCAGACCTCAAAGATAAGATTGTAGCTAGTGAACAGGAAAGGAAAGATCTTTTAAAAATAACAAAGAATAAGGAAATAACAATTCAACACCTGCAAGATGATGCAAAGAAAAATAACATAAGATTAATAGTGATAAAGAAAAAAGAAGGGGACAGCTCAAATTATATCAAGAGGATACTTACAGAAGTCATAGCTGAAAACTTCCCAAACATGATAATGGAAACTGACATTTGGATTAGTGAAGCATATAGAACTCCAAATAGCCATAACCAAAATAAAACTGCACTCAGACACATAATAATCACCATCCCATAAATCCAACATAAGAACAGAATACTAAAAGCTGTTAGAGAGAAAAGACAGATCACCTATAAAGGAAAACCTATCAGAATCACAGCAGACTTCTCAACACAAGCAATGAAGTCAAGAAGAGCATGGAGGTGCAGTATTTCAGATCTTAAAGAAAACCACTTCCAACCCAAACTGACATACCCTGCAAAACTGTCCTTCAGAATGGATGGAGAAATAACATACTTCCATGACAAGGAACAGCTGAAGAACTTCATGACCATCAAACCCTGTAAAGAATACTGAAAGACATTCTAGATAAACATAGGGAAAAAACCATTAAGCAAAGTAAACAATTCAACAGAGTGGAAAGGTAAAGAATCAATATCAGAAAGATAACATGTCAAAAGTAAAGCAATATATATCATTTATAACCATTAATGTAAATGGCCTCAATTCACCAATTAAAAGAAACAGACTGGGAGAATGGATCAAGAAACAATATCCAACTATATGCTGTCTACAAGAAACCCATCTAACTCAAAAAGAAACCCATAGACTGAAAGTCAAAGGATGGAAAAGAATACTTCATGCAATAGGAAAACAAAAAAAGTGGGGGGAGTAGGTATTCTGTTTGCAAACAATGTGAACTTCAAACCAAGAATGATCCAAAGAGATAAAGAAGGTCACTACATACTAGCTAGGGGAAAACTTCAAGAGGAACAGATAACAATCTTAAATATACATGCACCAAATTCCAGAGCACCCAGCTATACAAGGCAAATATTAACAGAAATGAAAAATCAAATAAGCAATAACACAATTATAACAGGAGATTTTAACACACCATTGACACCAAGGGACAGATCAACTAGACAGAAAATCAACAAAGAAATAACAGAATCTGCTGGGGATTTAGTTCAGCAGCATAAACGCCTGTCTGGCAAGTAAGAGGTCATGAGTTTGATCCCCAGTATTAAAAAACAAAAACAAACAAAAAAAATCCACAGAACTGAATCACACCTGTGAACAAATGGACTTCATAGCTGTATATAGAGTGTTCCATCCAACAACATCAGAATATACATTCTTCTCAGCAGTACATGGGACATTCTCTAAAATAGACCATATACTAGCCCACAGAACATATTTAAGTAAATGCAAAAGAATTGAAATTACCCCGTGCATGGTAGCAGATCATAGTACCATGAAACTAGAAGTTAACGATAAAAGCAACTGCAAAACCTCACAAACACATGGAAACTGACTAATACACTCTTGAGCAATCAGTGGGTCACAGAGGAAATTAAAGAAGAAATTAAACAATATCTACAAGCAAACGAAAATACAAATGCAACTTACCAGATTATGTGGGATGCAATGAAAGCAGTCCTCAGAGGAAAATTTATTATACTGAGTTCCCACATCAGGAAGACAGAACAAATACAAATAAACAACCTGATGCTATAACTCAAACATATAGAAAAAGAAGAGCAAGCCAAGCCCAAAGCCAAAAGAAGGGAGGAAATTATAAAGATTGGAACAGAAATTAATGCAATACTGACTAAGAAAACAGTTCAAAGAATCAATGAATCAGAGAGTTTGTTCTTTGAAAGAATAAATAAAATTGATAAGCCCCTAGCCAACCTTATTTTAAAAAGGAAAGAAAAAAACTCAAATTCATGCAATAAGGAATGAAAAAGGTGAAATTACTACAGACTTGGCAGAAATACAGAAGATCATCAACACCTATTTTGAAAACCTCTACTCTCATAGGTTCAATAACACAGAAGAAATAGACAGATTCCTAGATACATAGGAACTATGGAAGCTGGATCAGGAAGATGTAAAAACCGCTGAATCACCCAATTTCTATTAATGAAATTGAAAATATAATTAGGTCCTTGCCAACAAAGAAGAGCCCAGGCCCACATAGATTCACTGCGGAATTCCACAACAAATACAAAGATGACTTAATTCCGACACTCCTCAAACTCTTCAATGAAATTGAAAGGGAAGCAATTCTTCCTCAGTCATTCCTGGAAGCAAATATTATTCTAGTACCAAAACCTGAGAAAGACCCAACTAAAAAAGAGAACTGTAGGCCAATATGCCTAATGAACATAGATGTAAAAATTCTCAATAAAATATTGGCAAACAGGATGCAGCAAATCTTCAAGAAGATTATACAGCATGACCAAGTGGGATTCATCCCAGGAATGCAGGGATGGTTCAACATACGTAAATCAATAAATGTAATCCACCATATCAATAGAGCCAAAAGCAAGAACCACATGATCATCTCTATAGATGCAGAAAAAGCTTTTGATA
>PVJX010018601.1:0-36224 GCA_004027295.1 Dolichotis patagonum
ACATACAGTGCTAAAAGAAGACCTGAAAACCTAAATAGTAACTAGATGAGAAAAAAAAGATATCAAATATATTTATAAATTGATGAGAGGTCCCAGGAAGGAGAAACAGATGATTCAGATTCAGAACAAAGACACTGGAGAGGTAAGAGAGAAGAATGAAAGAACTCTCAATTATCTTTATAATTGAAAGTTGTCAGATGCTTCCAGAACTAATTCTGGGTCTACCTCACTTCACTTCTTATGAATCTGAATTTTGCTTCTTTGTTAAAGAATCAGATTCTTCATATTTCCCACATACCTGCAAAGTAGCAAACCAGAACACTGTGAGAAAGAGGAGAGAGTTCATTTTGCAGTGGTTCATGTTCCTCTCTCCAACTTTCATGCTGTGTAGAGTTGTATCTCCAAATACAAGCAGACAGAAGGCTGACTGTTTATGAATAATAATAATAATAATAATAATATGTGTTATTTTGATTTTTAAAACCTTGAAAACATTTCTGACAACTTCCTTTATCTGTTCATTTTTTCCCTTATCATTATGGTCTTTATTTCCTGCTTTTATCTTTATTTCATTAAGATATCATTGGTTATGGGTCACTGAGATTTCAAGGTCACTTCTCCAGTTCAAGTGTACCTCATTTTAGTTAAAAGATAACTGAAAGTCTGACACAATGTTGATACCTTTGTATACTGAATCACATTTTAAATACATCAATGTTGAACATTTAAATTCAATTATAAATAATTTATAAGGTGCAATAAATGTTTTCCTCACAACCATCTTTAGTGCAAAGAAAATGACTGACACACATTGAGTTTGTGCCTATCACAAGTCACTCGCGTCTCTAATGAGAGCCTCAGGCACATATGCACTTGAGCAATTCTGTCAACTCGTTCTGCATTCAGGTGCCACTTTTCTGATTGACATCAGAGAGGATTTGTGTCATCTGAAAGGATAAGATTTTATGGGGAAGCAGAGAATAATTACTCTGGCCTCTAGAGAAACCATATTAGTCAAATCAGAAGGAAAAGGCTCATAAAAAATAGACATGTGCCTTAGCCAAAGGTCAGCGTTCTCTGTCTAAGTCTAAAGTATACGTCACCATTTATTCATTTATTTATCCAACCAAAAAACTTCACTGTGAGTCTGTTATTTTCTGGGCACTGTTACATAGGATTTTAATATAATTTAATATAATTTTAAAATAGCATTTCTGTTTTCTAAAACAGTCCACAGGAGAGAAATGAATAAACCATTAATGCCTAGACCATGTAACAAAGGACTAAGAGATGAACATATCAGAGGTGGTCAGGAGGTAGACAAAAGCGAGGCAGGTAAAATGACTTGGCAGTGAGGGAGATCAGGGATGCTTAAATAGAGGTGTGAATCTGAGTATAGACCTGAAAGATGACTGGAAACCCACAGTGAAAATAAAGAGCTCTGGAATGCTCTGGGACAGAAAATAACTAACCCACAGAAATGGAGGCTAAGTGGAACACTTGGGGAAATTCAACAGTTTGAGGGAATGGCTTCCAAAGTAACAAAAAGATAATGTATAATTAGATGAGTGAATACACAGGACAAAGCTACAGTACTGTGGTTTAAGAGGAGAATCACGTGTCAGGGCTGGGATATATAGGGATGTAATCATCTCTGTGATGGTTCCTACTGAATATGAGAAGAGAGACAAGAGATCCTGAATGGTTAGGATCACCCAGGACTCAGCCAAAAAAGATTTTAAAAAATTATCAGCTTTGTGCATTTAGCATTTTGAGATGCTTGACTATTTTGTAAAAACTGGCTAGCAAAATTGAGTGTGGTGACACACGCCTGTAATCCCAGCACTCAGGAGACTGAGGCAGGGGGATTGCTGTGAGTTCGAGGCTGGCCTAGGCTACATAGTTCAATGCTAGCTGGAACTATATCACAAGACCCTGTCTCGAAACAAACAGCAGAAAAAGACTGGTTAGCAGTTCTCTTTTTCTTCTTTCTGAAAATAATAAGGGCCCCTCAAAGTCCTTACTGTCTTTGAAAGTCTATGGTCTCTGGACTGACTTATAAAGCATAATGACTTCTGAAGATTCTTCTCATTTTAAAATATAAAAACTTTAAGCGAAACATGCAAGAATTTCAGTGAAAGTAATCCCAAATGTGCTAAATAATGCTAACAAAATAAATGCATCTGGACAGTAAATGATTCTAGCTATACTTCTAAAATCCTCACATAAATCATTCATAAGCCCATAAAGTTGATTTTTATTTTTTGCATTAAATATATCAATAACTAATGTTCTTGTGCTCATAAAACATGTTATGATTACACATGTTTTTCAGGGGCAAGAAAAATTAGTAAACTCATAAATTTGTGTATTCTTTATTCTTCTTTCAAAAAAAACAGTGATCTGTCGCTTAAGCACCCAGGAAAGTTTTCACATATGCAAGTTTTTCCTGAGCCTGAATATTTTCTTTAAACTTCAGGACATAAAGTTAAAAATAAGTATATATCAAATTTAGTCACATTTACTCAAGTTACAGTGAGGAGGCTACCTCAATTAAACTGTTCACCTTTGAACATAAAGATAAATGTCTCTGTTTCACTCCTGACCCTTACTATTTGGCACTTTATAAACCATACAGAAGTCTGGAGTATGTGAGCTTCACGTTCCCTTTAAAACAAATGAAAAAATTATAACTGCAGTAATTGGCTTGTGATAAATTATTCAAGTTAATATTTTTGTTCTATTTTATTTGTGGGGCTTTCGTTTACATGGGCAATGACTTGACAAAGTGCATTCACAAGCCAGGTGACATCCAAATCTTAGACTTGAGAACTAGCTGACTGGGCTTCTTCACTGCACTTTCTGAACAGTGCTCACATAGATCTGCCTGATAGAACAAACACCTATTCATTCCGGATTCTTGTCCTGAACCTGACACTGCCAGGCCGCCTGAAGAAAACACAAGTTTAATCGCCAACTCAGGGGCAGTACTGCTTCTGTGATCAAATATTTTAAGAACTAAATTCAACACTGCCAATGTCATCTTATTTTGAACAAGGAATTGAAAAGTACAAAGAATTAATTACGCTAATGTTTTAGTGATTCAACTGAAATAAAAATGCCATTGCAGCAAAGCTTAATCACACTCAGCACACCACAAGTTTTGAAATAAGCTGCTAAAATGGAAATGTACTGATAGTTTCATGGCATACTAATACCATTTCTAGTATTAAACTGGTCGATGTTAGGTACAAGCAATGAATATGAGTCAGTAACTTTTTTAAAATCCCAAGTAAAATAAAAACCCATTATGCAATTAATAGTTTTAGTAATGATGAAATTAGTCCAAAGTAATAAACCAGAATAACTAAAAAGCAGATTGCATCACAATTAGGTGAATCATAGTTTAAATGTGCAAAACATGTACTTGTGTCAGTAAATAAAATGGCCTATGCAACTCAGCAAGAAAGTTTGTCAACTATGGTGCCAGTTCTAGGTCTTTAAAATATAAATAGTCAACATTTAGCTGAGTTTTCATTCTTAGTGTAATAAAACAAATTAGCATGTGACATAAGCCATCTCCTAACAATAGTTTCAGGCTGTACTGCCATAAAGTCATCAAATTTCCATTGGAAATTTAACTTTCATGCTAGACAGTTTAATTATCTGATGTGTATTTCAATAGCTCCCATTATAGGAAAATATGCCTGAATTTGTCATCAATAATGTCTATAACAATAGTTTGAATATTCAATAAACTTTAATGATCTTATAAATCGTCTGCCTGCTTAGACATACAAATGTGTATGTTCTTTCAAATATTACTAAATTTGACCAATACCTCAGTATTAAATGGGAACTAAAACATGTCCTAAAGCAACATCTTTATCCCCAAAGTTCTTAAAATATGAATAATAGTCATTTCCTTTGTAATATGAAAATATAAAAGTTGCCATAGAACTTGAAAATTATTCCCAATTTTATTTTTCTACCGTAGAATTGCCTTCTTCAGTTTTCCTAAGTTATTGATCTCTCTTTCCCTGCTATCCAGGAAAAAGTTATGGAAATGCACTGCCTTCTATGTGTACAGTGCTCTCCACTTCATAAAGCAGGTTATTAGCAATAGTATCATGTGGTCTCCAAATTGCCCTGAAACAGCTAATTGACACTTTACACAACTCTTCTGTCACAGTTGCAAAAATAAAAGTTTGAAGTTACCCCAAAGAGGAGAATCTCAGATTTAATCCTTAGCTTTCTCAATGCTATTAGAGCTGGCCCATTTTTCTAATAAGATGGTTCTTAACATATCTAAAAACTCTTGCATGAGACAAAATGGTATTAGGATAAATATACTTTTTGTTAGCTTAAATGCTAACAAAAGCATTTGTTAGCTTTTGAAAGGCCTGAAAACACACTATCATAATGAAAAAGATCAATAGATACCTGACTCTAGCAAGAAGGAGAGAAAATCCATTTCCTAAAGAAATTCAAGAGCTCTGGCATTTGCACAAGCTGAGCTTGGCATGGTGAATATAAAAACCACCGTGTCTGTGCTGCTGAGTACCTTGTGTTCTACCACCAGCCTAATGTCAGCATCAGAACACAATGACTCTTTGGAAAAGGTCCAATGATGCCAGCTTTGGGAAGTGTGCTAGTTATTATTAACAACAATAATAAGAAAGCTACTATTTACCAAGCACATACGACATGTCAGACATACGATAAAGCCTTTTCCACTCACTTGTGGACCCTTGACCCTTGACCTCCACCTGCAGAATTGACTGCTCAAGGGACCAGGTCTAATCCAAACGGTATGTAGAAGATCTGTGAAGATACTTACCTCACAATGCAAAACTCAAAATTGAAATCAGTGTTCTTTTAAGTCTGGCTCAACCTTTGGGCCTTTTTTATTTGTCAACTGCCTTATTTCTAATCTGTTTGCTTGTTTGTGTCTTGGTGCTAATAATATTATTCCCTAGATTCAAAAATCCTAAAGCAAAAGATTATATTGATCTTATTCTCTAATTCAGTCTCAACTGTCATTATCCAATGCCAGGCAGAAAATGAGTCCTCAAGTACTTGTTAAATAAGTTCAATACACCATTATTCTATCTAACCTTATATTTAACTTCTCTTAAGGTAACATTTATAGTCTCATTAGAAGCATCATCATCATTTTAAAGGGCCACTTGCTGTGGCTCCTCTGTGTCCTGATTCTTTGTATGATATGTTAATTAACCCTCACAAACTCCTGTAAGGTAGTTTGTATCAACTTCATTGGAGAAAGTGGAAAATGAAGTTCTCTGAGACTAAACCATTTTCACAAAATCTCACCCATACAATTGAGAAATGCTGGAACCATCGTTTACAGATCTGAGTGATCCCAAATTAGCCCCTATGCTCTCTCTTCTAGACTCAAGAATTGTCATAAACTTCTGAACTTTAAAACAAGGTTTTGAACCTCTTGCTTACTGATAATCTTTCCGGATGTCAAAGGCCAACATTCCCAATGATTTCCTTTTTCTGTAGCATCCTTCCCCGAACACCTTGCTTAATTAAGCTTACTGCTTTCCCCAAACACCATCTGCCTAAATCTATTTTGTACCCATAAAATGTTGATAAGGTTCTCCTCTTGCCAAGTATGCCTATGCCAGCTTTTAGGGACCAGGGACTACATCGAGGCAGCGTGAATCTTCTGAGTGAGCATAGAGAATAAGACCTGGCGAGTGAGTCATGAAGGCTTTCAACATCACCAAGGGTCAGGCGAGAAACACAAAGTACAGCCATCCAGAATGAAAAGCAGAACAGGAGTGGCATATAAATTTAAAAATGGACTATTGGTAATTAGATGGAATTAGAATGGGAAAGAATCCATGATCAAGAGCTCAGTGCAGGAAACCCGAGTGACTGACACAAACCGACCTGATACGCACTGTTTTATATAACCGATATTCAAAAACTCTGAAAGACACACCCTAATATCTTTGTCGATACCTCTCTACATAACTGTTAAGCATCATTATAGATTACAGCTTTGATTATGAAATTCAACAGAGTCAAAATAAAATGAAGTGAATTTTTCCAAACAGTCTTTCTCTAATAGGCACAAAATTGGTCTCATCAATTATGAAAACATCTTCCTTTTTAAAACTTATGGCTAGTGAAGAAATAGAAGCTTTATCATTTCACAAGAGTTGCTACACTTGGAGGATGAGCAAAGAAAATGGCTGTGAGAGGAGGTGCACACTAGGCAGCAGCAGGTGGGCCAGCAACACTGGACACACCTTCCCAGCCCATTCAAAGCAATCCCATCACACAGCCCATTATTAGCCAACAAATGATGCCGCAAATACTAAAACCACAAATACCAAGGGCCCATTTCACATGCTGCTCTTACCAAGCGGAGAGAGAAATACTGAGGAAAGGTTAAAAGCACAGGTTTGCAAGTCTAACAATTTGGGATTTTGAAGCCAGGCTCTATTCATTAGCAGATGTGCCACTTTGGGAAAATTAGTCACACTTTCTGAACAATCTTAGGAGGGAAATCAGTGTCGTCAGCTCGTGAGGCCATTGTGAGGACAAAACAAGAGAATGTGCATCATGTAACTGCGACATCAGTAAGTTTTGGCTCTTTAATTTTTGTAATTATTAAATTATGATTTCTGGGCAGGGACTATACCTTGTGTCTACGTAAATCCTTAATACAACCATAAAACATTAATTTGTTTAAAAGCCTGGGCTTCTAAAAGAATAAGCTTTAGTTTTCAGCAAAATATGGCCTCCTGTATAACATAGGTCAAATGAGGTGTGAGGTAGAGAGAAACTGAAAATCTTCCATGGCCTCTTTGGCTGAAGAAAATTGACAGTAGCACACAAACCTGTTCTGAGCCCTTTGGATGCATTTAATCATCAGCGGTCTCATAAAAGGGAAAGAATGTTCATCTGTATTGGAAGTGCCGGTCATATTATGCTCCCTTGAACTTTCTGAGATTTGCCATATTTCATTTGGGCCTGCTAGCCCAGGAAAGAGCTAAAAGAATCTCTGTCTCTGTCTCTGTCTCTGTCTCTGTCTCCCTCCCTCCCTCCCCTTATCTTTCTCTCTTCTCATTTTTCTGGCACTAGAGACTGAATCCAGTGCCTTCACATGGACCTGTATCCCAGCTCTCCATTTATTTTTTTATTTTGAGACAGGGTCTGGTAAGCCTCTAAATTGCTCAGGATGAGCTTGGATTTACAATCCTCCCAGAGTTCATAGTGTACTGAAATGTTCAGGTCTTTTCTCCATTCTTAAGGCAAACCAGCTTCATTAGCTCATTTCTTTTGTCAAGGCGTATTGCAGAGTTCTCTGGCAAGCTCTTTCCTGAAGTCAGTACTGTTATTCAAAGTTTTACCACTGCAGAAAATAGGTGAATGTGTTCGCTCTAGGAGGACAAAAATTAATGGGGGAATCTCTAGAAGTTGGCACCAAAAATTCCTTAGTTTGTGAAGTGGTACAAAACTTGTTACCAAGAAAAGAAGAGATTGGGAGGAGTGGGGACATGTACTGTGGATGTAATATTTCCCAAATAAACAGCTTTCCTCGGCATGAGATAGAGCTTCCGTCTTCCTGCAAAGGAGTTTGTGTAGTTGGCATTCATAAAGAATATCTGTTAGTGAGATGATGTGCACAAATACATGAGAAATAAGGGAAAGACCAGTAGCGAAGAAAAATATGATATATTGCAATACAGTGGCTAAATTCTAAAGCAAATTGCTACTATTGGTAAATTTTAGGTCCTTATTTTATATCTTAGTCACTTTCTTATTGCTGGGACAAAACACTCACAAGTTAAAGGAGGAAGGGTTTATTGTAGCTCACAGTTTGCAGAGGTTTCAGGTCAGAGTGGGCTGGTTCCAGTGCAGAGTGGCATGGCAGAGATAATCAGTGCATGGTAGAGCAGACAGGAGAATGCAAACTGCTTCTTCTTTCCATTTTTATTTCACCAAGATACAAACCTGTTGATCAGCACCACTGACCAGTGGGTCTCTCCTCTTTAGTAAATTCATCATTCACCCACAACTATGCTAAACCAATCATTGTGTTGCTCTAGAATCACACTCCCATGACCCAGTGACTCCCAAAATCCCTATCTATGTGTACATAAGGGTTCAGAGTGGGAGGATTCAGAGGTAAGCCATAACATTTTGTGACAGATATTTTCTCACACAGCTTGTGAGTGCTGGAGATTTAATGTCAGCATTGAGTGCCCTCACTACTAAGTCTTCACAACTATACTGCCTCTCAGAAGAGAACAGAGGACTCATCTGACTGGAGAAGGCAGTGGCTCCACCAGCAAGGAAAGTTTAGAACATGGTAGACGCAACTGAAAATAACACTGCAGAAGTTTAGAACAGCAAACACTACTGAAAATAACCTTGCAGAATCAACCCATAGAAGCAACTGGTGGACTCAATCACAAATCTGGAGCTAGAGAGTTGATACTGTCAAAGAAGAAAGAATGCAGTCATTATATACTACAAACAAATATTAATAAAAAATTAAAATTAAAATAGTAAATAGAATCGACAAAACTAAATTTCAGTAAAATGAAATTTTTAATTAAATGTATAATTTTTATAGTAAATCACTGCACATGGTTGCCTGTATAGTTATTGTTTCCTTCTCTAAAGTCCCAGTTAGAGAGCATTCGTTCGGTAGCAATGCTTTCATTCGCTCATCACTGCTACATTTTTCCTAGGATACTCTTCTCACTCTCCCAGTCTCGTCACATCCTATTTGCTTCATTAATAGTAATTTCCATAATTTATAATTACGCTAAGCATTTTCCCCATTACCTATATATTGTCTATATTTTATTCACTATGTAGACCATGCACAATGCATCAGGGAGGAGATGGCTCTCAATAGACTGTTAAAATGACTTTTCTGGATTAAATAAATGCTGAATAAAGGAGTTTAGTACCTTCTTAACTAATAGTCTCCACATTTTGTGAACATAAACTTTTCTACCAAATTGGTTGAGAATATTCTAGGTTTTTTTATGTTCCTTAATTGTTGTTTTATGATGAGTATTTAATTCTAGAAATGATAGAATATTTAATGTATTTCTCTTTGTCACTGTGATTTCTGAGCCACATTTACTTATTTGGTCTATTTTTAGTGATTTTTGCATTACATCTTTAACCCTTTAATTTATTTTTAACATATAGTAGAATCAAGAATTCAAATTATATGATTTTCTTAAATAACCTATTTTGTCAATATGTAATCTCATTTACTTCCATATCATATTTCTTTATGGTTTTGCATGTATATTGCCATGTACTGATATATTTCTTTACATGCATTAACATGTATCACATTTATTTTCCTGTAAATTATTTTGTTGGTACCTCCTTACTTTCCTAATGTCTTTACAAAAAATCATACTTTCTAATGGGTACTGATACTTTGTAAGGCATTTATTAATTTTCTTTTAACAAATTTTCTTAATTTGATTCTGTTTATCTTGTTTAGTCTTTGTCCCAGTCTTTGACAAAAGTTGTACTATCAAGTTTAATTTTCAGTATTATAGATTTTCGTGTGTGTGTGTGTATATATATATCTTCATCATTAGGAGAGGAAAAACCTGAAGACTTCATCTAAGGCTGTTAGATAAATAACAGAACACTAGATGTTTCTAAACTATTACTTAACAAATGTTTATTTCAAGAGGCATGTCTCTAAGTCTGCCAAACAATTAATTTCAACATATGGACTTTCTCAGTAGAATTGTTTGTAGAAATGAGAGTGATTATATAAATTAATCGCTATCCAGTAGCAGAGGGAGAGGGTGTTCTTTACTTGAAACTTATGTTGCTCTCCTATGCCAAATGCATTTATTTCTCTGTCTAGCACTAGATGCTCCATATGATTAGCTAATTTCACTCCCGCTATAATAAGGGGATAATAATATCATCCGTGCCTCATTGTGCTTGCTCTTCTACACCAGTTCAGTGAGTTCCTCCATGGAATGTGTTTGGAAGAGCCTTTGTCAAAATTTGGGGCAAAATATTGGGCCTTGATACTCTGCTACAAATGGCGTTCTTCCCAGTCTTGTTGTTTTCACTCTTTCAGATTATGATTATATCCCAGAACTTGGAGTGAATGACAGAAAAAAATCTATTTATATAAACACTTGACAAGTAGATGCAGCACTGTGGGAAGAGTTCTGTAATAGAGAAATGAACAACATGACATAGGTGTGAGACCACTGATTCTGCCTGGGCAGTAGTCACGGATTAATAAGCAAATAAAAACTTGTTTCACCACTGCAGGAATTCAGCAGAGGTAAATTACTATGAATATCAATACAAAATATAGCTCTGCTTCAAAGGAAATGAGAGAGAATTTGTGCTGAGACACATATGAGTGAGCAAGGCCCAGGCACATGGATTCAAGTTACTTGGGGTGACAGGCTCTCAGTGGTAAAGGCTACATGAACTTTTAGCTGCGGAACAAAGGCATAAATCAGTATATTCAAAAAATGTATTGAAGGGGTGTTAGGCAGGCAGGTCATAGCAAAACAGGAAGATGTATAGGTTTCCAATGTGGTAACATTTTTAGCTTTATCACAGGTAGAGGCTGGTGGTCTACTTAGCCTCACAGTACATTCCAACACATCTACTTAATAGCTGTGAGAATTTTAGGTCAGATACAAAGCTTAAAAATGAATGACTCTTTTCTGAAAGTACTTTAAGATAGGCCTAGATAATTTGGGCTCTAGATACAATCTTCCATCTTTCCACAGTCTCTGTCCTACTTAGATGAACTCAAATAGTCTACAGAATCTTAATACTTTAATATAGATGTGTATTTTTCAGAAAACTTCAGTTTCCCATAAATAAGTAAAAACCTCAGCTATCACAGTATAAATTGCAGAAAACACACATCAAAATTTTTCTAGAAATCTTTATGGAGCTGAGTTTTGAAGAACTAATACAAATATAGGCAATCCATTACCAAGTGGAAAACATAGCATCAAAAAAGTGTATATGTCCTTGAAAATACTTGCCCTGGTTCAAGAAAAACAGATTTTCTGATAAAGACTTGACCTGTGTACATTGTGAGGGAGAGAAGTTAATTTTATCCCTGTCTTTCATAGTTCATTTTTGAGACAACCTCATTCATAAAGGGCAGATTAACAAAAGAAAAACAAACAGCAATTTGACAACACATGAGCCATGGGAAATACTCTGGCAAAAGTGAAAAAGAAGAGAAACAAAAAGAAAAGAGGTAAAAGAGATAACTGAAACAAAATCAAGGGATCTGCTAAGGAAACTGGGAGGCAGTCATGAAAACTACAGTAAACATGAAGAACCTGTGATGCAGACTGTGTTGGTGCCTTCTTCACTGATGAGAATCTCTAGTGGTTTTGTCTTTATTCTCTTTTTGACACAGAGGAAGAAAACTTCACAAATAAAAATTTGCAGTATAATGTAGATTTTCCTAAAAGAATGGTAGCTTCTGCTCTGTTTTCAGTGTTTCTTCTCTACCTGTAATGTCTCAAAATAATCCTCATGTCAAAGGGCCTGCTTTGAGGGGTGGCAATATTCTACTCTTCTACAGTATGTTTGGGTTGGTGAAAATAAAGCTAAAGATGAGATACCAGTGGCCTCGTAAACCATGCGACTGATTTTGAAATTTGTCCTTCGGGTAATTCAGAGGTTAGGGTGCTATAAAATGATATGATCATATTCATATTTTAGAAAGAAAACTGGCATCAAAGTAAGTGGGAACCAGGAAAACTTTCGGGAATACTTCATTCTTCCAAATAAATGTAGAGCTTTCCTTCACTTTTCTTTACTGTTTTCTGCTGAAAGAGGATTAAGGTAGAGGAGGAAATAAAAAGGGAGAAGAAAGAAAGAAAACGGAAAGAGGAGGACAGAAAGAACTCTCTGGAGCAATTCATATGCATTCAAAGTAGGAATGTGTGAGCCAGCTTCCTTCCAGTCCTCTCACTTTGCGATTTTACCTGGCATCTCAAGTGCTAGAAACCAGTGACTACTTCTGATTTTTGATATCTTTCTCTCTTTTGCCTCTCACCTCTCATCTTGTCACTAAATCCTTTTTAATTTGAAAAGAATTCTTTGCGACCCTCACCTCCATTACCAACGTGTTTCCAGTTAAATCACTTAATCTAGATCTTAAAGTACTTGTCTAACTTCTATCGAAACTGCTATAGAGAACCCTCCCAAAGACTTAGTATAATCAGTCTTGTTAAAAAGTTTAAATTAGATGAACAAAAGTCAAAGTCTCAGAACAAACTTTAACATTTCATCCTAGCGACCATCATGAGTGTTCTCATTTCTTGCCAATGGTCATTGTTTTCTTCCTGAAAATCCCCTCAGAATCCTCACTCTTTGTGCTATATAAATCAGAAACTATTCAATGCTTCTTGGAATTCAAAGTTTAGCCTAAATCCAATTTCTTATTACATATTTTTGGTGAGTAGAGAGAGCCTTTATTTCTTTTATATAAAGGCTGGAAATTTAATGGAGAGAGCCCTCCTCAAATTTTGACATACAGTTTATATTATGAATATAAATCTTTGGCAAATTCTCAAAAATAGATCAATAATGCCCCATTGGAACATGTGTAGTTCAATTAATCAATATTTACTTGAGAGTAAAAATGTAGATGCCATTGTTCTAAACATTCTTGGAATGTCATTGTTAAAGGATAAATGTGTTAAATGTGTTCTTTTCGAAAGAATAATTAGGGTCAGAGATTTAGCTTAGCTGTACAAGTGCCTGCCTGGCAAGTGCAAGATTGTGAGTTTGATCCCTGGTATCTAAATAAATAAATAAATAAATAAATAAATAAATATGAAAAAGGATTAATACATATTAATATTGAAAGGTTATATTTCACCTATATGCTTAATAATATTTTATTCTTCAAACACAATGCTTTTCTCTATTGAGTTGGCGAGTTCTATACCTAGGTGAAATTGTAATTGAAGTTATATTAATGTATTTACAACGCACATTTCACAGGAGAATCCAAGCTCACTAGATGCAGCAATGTAATGAAGCCTTCAACATTGGAATATCCACTTAATCTTCGTGTGTATTTGCCAATTATTCCATATATGTTGCAAGCACCTTGTTTAAGGTACTAGCAATTTAAGAAACTATGGTCATTCATCTTCTACACTTCATTATACAAGAAAGTTTCCTGTGTTAAGATTTTCATATTAATTTTTATACAAGGTACATTTAATGTCTTCAATTATTCCTGCTGAAAAAGATCACCAAATGAGTTATTAACAGAAGCCTAAGAAACAGGATGCATGCAGGGGACTGTCTGTAAGAAAAAAGTATTATAAAAATATTATAATAATATAAAAATATTATTATAATCTAAGACAAGATTTGTGGTTAGGTTAGCTCTTATATTTTTACCAAGAGGAGTCACTCTTTGGTACTCTTAATAAACATCATCGGGATACTGAATGTAAGGAACTAATAGTTCCCATTACACTGAAAGCATATTCTCAAGTATAAGAATTTTGTCCCAGAGGTATTTGAATATCAAGGGGAAAAATGAAAGATTTAACCTTAAAGAAAGTAAAATTACTTAGTCTTTGACCAACGCTTTCTAATTCTTCTTTTTCATATCTTTAAATACAGAATCCCCTTCACCTACAGCTGAGTTTAGAAAATTCATTAAGTTCTGATGCTGATGTCACTGTCTCAATCCTGACCATGAACAGCTGGTACAGTTTTAGCTTGTTGCTATGCCAGGAAGACTGGAACATCACCGACTTCCTTCTTTCTACCCAGAATAATTCCAAGTTCCACCTTGGGGCTATCATCAACATCACTGCTAACCTCTCCTCCACCAAGGACCTCTTTAGCTTTCTACAGGTCCAGCTCGAGGGTGTTAAGAACAGCACACCCACAATAGTGATGTTTGGCTGCGACATGGAAAGTATCCGGCAGATTTTTGAAATTTCCACCCAGTTTGGGGTAACACCCCCTGAACTTCACTGGGTGCTGGGAGACTCCCAGAATGTGGAGGAACTGAGGACCGAAGGTCTGCCCTTAGGGCTAATTGCTCATGGAAAAACAACACAATCTGTCTTTGAGTACTACGTACAAGATGCCATGGAGCTAGTTGCAAGAGCTGTAGCGACAGCCACCATGATTCAGCCAGAACTTGCTCTCATTCCCAGCACGATGAATTGCATGGATGTGAAAACTACAAATCTCACTTCAGGACAATATTTATCAAGGTAGGATGCAAAACGTGTGTTACATTTCCATTCATAGTGCTGTGACGAGAAATAAAGTTTTCCCATTTTCCCTGTTTGCAGAAACCTTGACTCTAAATAGCTGTATAATGTAACTATTTCTAAAAGGGTTTGTGGTAACCTAAGGCTAGCATCTCATGATCTAGCATCTGTAATCCGATCTATATACTTGTAAGTGTATGCATAGGGCAAGTGTTCAGGCCTCCTTTGAAGCCTTAGTTTAGCCTCCTACTTGCTATTGTGTTCTTTGAAAGTTATTTAAAAGCTCTAAATATCAGTTTTTTAACTGGTAAATTAAGATAATCATTATTAACAGGGTACATACAATAAACTGTATATGTAAAATAACTAACGCCACACTTGGCTCATGCAGATTCACAACCAATATTTCTTTCTCTGCCCACTCTTTCCAATATCTATAGATTGAACAAATCTCTCTGAATATAGAGAAAAAAATTAGTCACATAGGACTAGAGAGATTTTTTTCTCTACTCTCAGGCCATAAGGCAGTATAGCCTGCTACTTACTACCTGTATGTCCTAGTCAGATTACTTTGTTGAACTTTAATTTCCTATGTTCTATATCTACTTGTGATAAATGGGTATGACAGAACTTTGAAACTATAGTCATTGTGACAGATAGATAGATGACAGATAGAACAATAATTGATCAAACTAAGAACTCCACAGGAGTATTACTATTTTTTTAATATATTATTGTTTCTCATTTGGTATATAAAGAATTTTATGGGTACATACTCCAAATAGATGATTTTCTGGTTTAGTACTTCAATCTGATTCAGAAGCTAGAATGAGAAAGTGCATTCAACATAAAGAATAACCCATCATTGGAAATGGTTCTCATAATTCCTTGGAAAAACAGAATAACTTTAAAGTATATTTTGCAGAAGCCCAAATTTTCTTCTAGAAAAATGTCACTTGTAGTCAGAGTGGCCACGCTGGGAAAATACTGTTATTTCAGGAATAAAACCTGGCCTGTAGACCAGGCCTCATTTGTAAAGAGTCATCTTCAAAGCGTGACACCTGACTATACTGAGGACCGCCAAGCAATCGCACAGTGTCTCACTTTTAAAGACGTGAATATTAGGTAGTGGTGAAAGGGATCCTCACAGTTTACATTAAGTTTACATGTGTGGACTGAGCACCCACTGTGAGAAGGACAACATGTCACAGGCCACGGTAGAATTCAAACCCAACATGAGCTATGAATATCTTAAAATATCTTGTTAATAAAACATAAAATAATAGCAGTGTTTTTAAGAATCTACTAGTGATAAAAGCAAAAGTTCTATCACCATCATAATTTTCCATTTTTCCAATATCTATTTGAATTTCTGTAAGGTTGAAGTGTTTGCATATTTTTGTAGTTGCTACCTAGATTTATTCTATTATTTGTAAAATACCACAAAACTTGGGCTGACGATTTTATTCAAGACCAGAAACATTCTCCACAGCAAACACATAATCTAAGCTTTGATTTATAATTTCAAATACTTACTTTGGAAGGACAATCATAAGTAGAAAACTTCTAGTAAAAATTATAATACTATATTTAGCATTTCTCTCTCTCATGTAAAGTAACACAAGAAAAATGATTCTGTCTGAATCCTTAAAATATTTAGAAAGTGCATTTAAGAAGCATATTTTTTTACATAAGTTGTGTATACCTTAGGGGTTTGTGTGATAAAATCAACCAATCTTCTGGTTCTCCAAGATTTAATTTATATTAAAATTACACACCTTTGCCACAAGGATCCCATAGCACTTTGTACATGAAACTATATGACTGCATGTACCTCAATGTCGTCATTATACGACTGTGTATCTGCTTTCTGAACTTGAGAAGATAAATTCTATTCAATGGAGACACTATTATTTAGCCTAGTCCAAAGCCTAGCCTACAGCAGGTACTTATAGTTATTTATTGAGATCAATTAACACACAAAGAAGGAAACTAAACTTTATTGTGTTTGTATCCGCCATCATCTGATGTTCTGGAAATAAATATTTGGTAGATAAATTAAAAATGGACATCGTTTTTGCATTTACCAAGATACTGTCTGGTTTTACTCCTTTCCTTTTCTTTCTTGTTTTTTTCTTTTAATAGAATGTTAGAGTAGTGAATGACCTCTCCCCCTGGCTGGTTCTACATTTTTATTCCACAAACTTTGAAAGTTGTGAAAGAAATGTGTGTGGCTCGGAACCCAGCAGCAGTTCACGATATACAAGAGCCGGTGACAATACTTCCGCCCCTGTGGATGTGTTTGAAAATTGAACTCAAAGAACTTCAGAAAATATGCCTAGGCCTTCTTAAACTCCCCGAGGAACACAGTCAAAGAGAAAGTTTCAAAGTGTTCAGGAAAGGGTCAGGGGAAGTGGATAAAAGCCCAGAAGCAGTCCTTATAATGAATAAGTTAAAAGCTGCCTGAAGTCATCAAACATCTATGGTTTCATCATTCTTATTTATTTTGTTTAATGCAGTCTTTTAGAAAGTTAGTTATTCTCAGTCCACAAGTCACATCTGCATATAGTAATTTTCTTAATTGTTCCTAAATTCTGTGAAGCTGACCCGCTTCCTCGCTGCATAATAAAAGCCAGGAAGATAATGAGCCATGACCAGTGGGTGTCAGAGTTATGCAAGCTTTCATTTCTCACACAGTCATTTTTGGTTTCGGCTGACAGAATTGTTAACATTTTAAAATGTTAATGAAATCACCAAAAACATGGCATTTTCAATATAGTTTTTAGACGAGGAAAATCATTTCTCATGGCAAACTACACAGACACAATTACAGGTATAAGGGACTCTAGTCATCCCATTTTCCCACATGCCAGGGCAAATATCCATCATAACTAACTGTAGACAAAACCATTGGAGGACCAAGTTCAGTCTGTGATCTTTAGCAATTTGTTTAGAAGTTCTCTTACTTAATGCTAATTGTTTGGAACCATTTTACTTGGCCTATAGTATCACCACAAATACTTCTCTCTGGGTGATTTGGTTCAGCCCATGACCATTTGTTGAACTAGCATGAGTAGAAAAAAATGAAGACACAAATCTTATCGTTTTGGGGCGAAAAGTCTAAGGGATAAAATTTAAAAATAAGTAAATGATTATAAAACAGAGAAGGGAATAGTTAACATTTCTTAAAGATGTGGTGATGGATCTTAATAAATACAAGTTTTCAGGCTTAGAATAAATGTATAAGAGTAGAAAAAAGTATATGCAGATTTATCAAGGCCTGAAAAAGAAATTAAGTAGGATTGGATCATAACTGCCTATGAAGAGGGTTTGCAGTGTTTCTGGAAAGGTAGTTAACCTGATAACACACCACACAGGGTTGCTATGACTGGTTAAGAAGTTTGCGCCTTATATGCATGCTGGACGTTAGCTGGACGGCAGAACATTAGCTATGATCTATTTGTAAAACACAATCCTACCACAAAGCAACCAAATAAAACAGTGCAGGATGAAAGTCTTGAAAGCATGTTTTTAAACCACTAGAATGCAAAATTACTTTCATTTCTCAGCCGTGCCTACCTTTCCTCCCTGTTGTATTCTCAACAGCAGACTCCGATAAGAACGCACAGAAGTTTAAGGATTTACCTGCTGCTGCTATACAAGGCTATGCCCATGCTTATGTGAAACATCCAGACACTCACAGACCTCATGTTATCCTTGGTCTAAGACACCAGTGACATTTTAGCTAACAGATCCTAGTGCCAAAGTTGTTCTAGCTTCAAGACGGGACGCAGAATGCTGACGTCCTTCTTTGAATAGCTTCTGGACTTCGTTCCTGTATCCTGCAGGAACCGTTATCGTATAAACAGTGATTAATTCACTCACAAACACTTATTCAAGTTTATTAATATTAAGTGAAGTCCTTGGTCAGAGACAAAGAATAGGAGACAGAGGACTCTGCTCTTAGAAAACTTAAAATTCTTTGCTTCTGTTCTCACAACAAGAGAGGAGACACTCATCTAAGAATCCATAATTTTGTCCATCTTTCCTTTGACCTGGATATTTGAGTCATTCTTCATTGAGGCAATGCCCCCGTTTGATTAATGATTATCCTCTGGCACCTGCAGACCTTTCTAGGTCCCATCCTCACTTGATGCTAAAAGATGATCCGACATGCAAAACACATTTCACCCTCCAAGCTTTGTTCATCTTTCTACTTAAGTAGTCAAGCAACACTTATTTACTTTTTTGGGACAGGTTCATAGTATGTAGTTCAGGATGGCCTTGAACTTACTACATAACCCAGGCCTCAAATTCATGGCAATCATCCTACCATAGCGTCCCAAGTGCTCAGGTTACAAGCGTTCCTGGCTTGCTTTAATTATCCATTTTTCACAGATCCAGAACATATTGTATACCATGTACACGAGACACTAGAGAAGCTTCCCAAAAAAGACTAAACCAAATATTCCTTTTTAAAAAACTGAAGGTATAGCTTGGTGATGGTGTCCAACTTATCCCTGGGCATTAGAAGAATTTCTCAAGACCCTGAGGCTGCAAAATATAATTCTAATTTTCTGTTCCTGCCCACCACCACTCTAACTTAGCAAAACAAAACTGTAACCCTAGCAAAAGGATTTAAAGTCTGTAAGATTTCATTTTGATAACATTAAGAATTCTTATCTCGAAAAATAAATAGCATGCCTAAAGTCATTCAACTGGTACTTTGTAGGGAAAGATTTAAACCAGTTCACTTAAATCCACATTCTAACCTCCTTTACATTTAATAAAATTCTTTATTAATTAGGAACCCATTTGTAGTTTAAACTTTTTTCAGACAAAAACTATACATGAAGAGCCAGATGTTATGGCACATGCCTGTAATTCCAGCACTTGGGAGGTGGAGGCAAGAGGAAGGCTGTGAGTTCGAAGCCGGTCTGGGTTACATACTGAGTTTAAGAGTTCAAGGCTGGCCTGAGTTACATAAGGAGACCCTGCCTAAAAAAAAACCCATATATGAAGAAGTATAATTGCCCATGTGTAAGTAAACTTCCCCTAAGGACTTCTACCAAGTCAGATTGGTTAGACTGTAGCTTTCAATGTGCACTTGAAAGAAATATGGTTGCCCTTAATACTGGAACCCTAAAGAAAGTGGTTTGCTTTTGGGTGGCCTATTATACCCAGTTATTACTCCTAGATCATCTTTATCTGCCATCAAACAGTTGATATTTGTAGAAAGCATGCCACAAGTCTCAGGAACAAACATGAGGCCTGTGTTTCCAGATGCTGCGATCAGGAACTCCTGTCATTGAACTACTAAGTTAAAATTCCTTGAAGTTTTCCCACCACGTATGTTGCTTAAGTCACACTAAGAGCCAAGCCTAAGAATTTTACCAAATCACAAGGTACTCAACCAAGAGTCACTGAAAATGCATATTCCCTTAGAACACTATTTTGATAAAGACAGCTCTAATTTACTTACTCCAAAATCCAGCAGGTTTTAAACTGAGAACTTCTTCCAAGCTATAAGATTCTTTGGCTGAGAGGAAGTCACATTGCTGAGTTTTTCACTTTATATGGATCTATTGTAAAAATGTAGAAGTATGTTGAGAAGGTGTGAGGCTACAGAGGGTAATCTGCAGCCCTGCTCTGCATTGCAGGTCTGTCTCAGGGTCACTCAGTCTATAACTTCTCAGAGAGATGTTTGATTTGCGAGTACTGTACAATGTGACATTGCCAGGAATATGCCGCAGCAATACTGCTGCTCATGTAGCACCTGAGATACCAGGAAAGCCAAATCCAAAGATCCAGACTGATGAATTAAATTGAGGCATGGCACAAAGGGACCAAGAACAGTTTGGACCCAAACTGATGGACATAGACCACAACTGTAGAGGAGCATCAAAGTCCATACCAAACGGTGACTTGCCGGTTACAGCATGTGGAAGCAAGAAAAAGAGAGTGACAGTGCACATATTTTATTTCTTGATGTAGTCACTTCTCTGCATACACCAACAGTAACACAGCCCAAAGTGTATATTTGCATTACATTATAATACAATTACATAGAAGAGTATCCTCTTCCTCGTGGTGAAAAAATTGGAGAATGCTAAAAGCTCTCCTTCAGAGGTTTTTTTGTTTGTTTATTTTTGGTTTTTTGTACTAGGAATCAAACTCAGGACCATGTGCTTGCCAGGCAGGTGCTGATGCCACTGAGCTAAATCCCCACATCCCCAACCTCTACTGTGATAATTGTATGTATAACTCAATTTTGAAGCTATTGGTGAAACACAGACCCAAACGAGTCATGCATCTCCACATATATTTAATAGTATTAACCTATGAACTGATAAAAATCTTTTTTATAAATAGGCTTTGGTTTTAAAGGCTGACATAATCAGTGACTAGAGTACATGGATCCCTCTATTCTGATGATTGAAATTTATTAATTTCCAATTCTTATCAAATTTCTAATCAGAAAAGTTTCCCATTGAACTAGTTTCTATTTTTGAGGTCATACTATCCACTTTTCAGGAGGAAAATGAATTGTAATGCTTCCTGACTGATGGAACTGCATTCTCTTGGCAAAGCAAAGTGATGTATCAAAGCTGAGATACATGGTAGCTTTGGGCAGAAGACATGTATTCAATTAAATTTACCCCATAAATACTACCGAACAACACCTCTGGCTGGGCACTGTGTAGGATTCAAAGATAACTCAGTGTGATAGGTGCTTAGGTGAAAGCTGAAACTTTTTTCAGCTTGACAGGCTGCATAGGGCGTGGGGTAACCCACCTGAAACAGGATACTGAGAAGATGGGGTGGGGGGGCTCATTCCGAGCAGCGCCTCTGTGATGATACTGCTGTCAAACGTGGAGTGTGTCAGAATCTGGGCCTTTAAGTATTAATCAACTGCCAAGTACTCGTACTGCAGGCTTCTAAGAAGGATATTCAAGGAGACCTTTTACATGCAGGTCAAGAAATAATCTATATTTAATGTTTAATTTTGAGAGCTGTCCTGGGCATGGAGAACAAAGTCAAAGCAACATCTTCTGACAGTTGGACAGTAGATGAGGTCCATGGCTAAATTAGGACAGCTAAATTCATGTTATCACACAAGGAAGCAGAGGCCACGGGCGACAATCCCCAAAGTGAGAACTGAACTAGAGCCAAAGTATGTATGAACAAAGCAAAGTCTTCCGGGGCTGGAAGAAAGGGTGAGATGATAAAAGAGACATTAAAAAGTAAGTAAGTGGAAGTAAATAGATGGATTTCAGAAGATAGTGGGAGGGAACTTGTAGAGGTTTCAGTCCATAATTGGCTGTCTCCAAGGCAGGGTGGTACATGGCAGAGGAGTAATAGTTCATGGTGGAAGAAGACAACAAAAGCAACAAGGAGAGACAGGACTCTTTCTGTCCTTTATGTTGTATCCAGTCTACCAGGATTAGGGCAGTGTCAATCACTCACTCAATCTTAATCCTAGCACCCTTAATCCCAGCACTGCAAAATGAAACAATCATGCACTCTAGATTCAGCAACCTCTGACAAAACCTTTGACCACACGAGGCTTTGGGGGGATGTCTAGACACAAACCATAACAATATGTGACTAAAATGAAGATTGAGAAGAGCTAGAATGCTACAGAACTATTTCAAAAGCAAGAAAAAATACAGCTTTGTATTAAACATAAAGCATGTAAAACTTTCTATATTGAATAAGAGATGAAAATCAGGGGGCATTCATTTTTAAAATCTTTAAGGACAGAACAACATTACAGTGAGAGAATCTTTACTGTGATAAATTTAAGAATAATTTAATAAAAAGTAAAAAATATAATTTTTTTCAGATAAACAAGGCAAGGTCAAGTAAAACATGAATTATACCACAGAAAAATTAAACATTTCAGTTACTATTCCACAGAAATTATATATTCACTTCAATTAGTACATAGAATATTTACTCAAAATTAGAGTATTCTAACACAGAAGAGCGGACTATAGAATAAGGCAGTAGGTTTTTATATGTAAAAGTTCAATAAACCAAAGCTCAAATCATTTCAATAATATAGTTATTAACTATTTTGGAAACAGAAGTTCAGTATATCAAAATCATTTACTTGTAGGCAAAGAAATAATTATAGTTAAATAGCTAGATTTTGATACTCAAATTCCAAAAAGAGAAAATAAACACACCGAATAGGAAGAAAGACATTTATGATTAACACTTAAAAAAAAACATATAATGAAACATCAAAATAATGGACTCAAATACATCCAAGGCAGTTTGTTTTTAAAAAATAATTAAAACAAACAACTGTCAAAATATCATTTTAAGAAATAAATTGCTAACACGCAAGTGAGCATAATGTATGAAAATAATCTTATTATAATAAAATAAGACATGTAATTATAGTTAATTTGGGACTGTCAATAAAGTGGATGTTTTTCTTATTATATACAAAATCCTAAAAATGACAAGTAGAAAATTTGAATAGACCAAAAATTTAACAAATACGGATATGAACAAAATGGCTGGCACTGCACAAAGGACATGCACAATTGTGACCATATGTATTTAATGACCATAGCATTAAAAATAGACCTAAACTGGATAATTTGATGATATAGTCTTTCAAATTATCATGAAAAAGACATTTCCAATTATATAGAATTCTTATACAGAGAATAAGGTGGTAAATGATATGATTCTGTGTCAAAGACTGTTCACTTCATAATTTGTGGATAACTAAAAAATAATTTCTGTTACCATATATTATGTATTTTGGGGGATAGGACCAAATCACAATCCAGCAGTATCAATTTAACTCTAGCTCATTACCATCTTCCAAAATCGAGTTCCACTGCAGCAGAAGTTCCGTGTATTTTTTTTCCCAAAAATTCTGAATCTGTGATCCATCAAATTTTAAATGCTGTGTTAGACAATTATTAATGCATTTTCATAAGTCATAAGAAATACATGTGTTGCAAAACTGTTGTTTCACCTAAAGAGCAATGCTAAATGTCTTCTGAAAATCTACCTAATCCCTTTAGACTTACACATACCCCAAAGAGATGACCAAATATTTTTCTTAACCTAATACATTATGTCAACTAAATATGCGTGTGCCAAACAATATGGCAGCTTGGGCATTTTTTAAAATAACAATAAAAAATTTTAAGCACACAGTGAGTGATACAAAGACAATAAAAGATATTAAAAAGCAGTCAATAAGCTTTAATATATAAATTAGTAATTTATTTTCTTTTATCTGTTACACATATATTTGTCTAGTACCATTTTTAAGAATGGAAAGTAAACTTTTTTAGGGCCTAAAGACATAGCCCAGTGGTAAAGCTTTCCTAGCATTTATGAGGCTGGGAAGAATATATCCTCATCCAAAAAGATTAGAAGAGAGAGAAAGGTTGAGGAGACCTCTTTTTTTATCCATTCCTCAGTTGATGGGCACTTAGGTTGTTTCCAAGATCTGGCTATTACAAATTGTGCTGCTATAAACACATCTTTTTAATTGGTTTCTAGCACATGGCCCTCTCCTACATCTCTTAACTATTTCTTCTCAGTTTCTTTTGCTAGTTCTTCCTCACCTGAGGCATCCCCAAATATTGTAGTGTCCCCAGGACTTATGTGGCAGACTTGGACTCACCTACAATTGCTCACCTGGTTATCTCCTTTGATTTTTTTTTAATATACTTTGTATAGGTTGATGTTTCCCCAATTTGTATCTTCAGCATAGACCTCATTCCTGAAATCCAGGTAATCCAACTACCTGTTTGATATCTGCATTTGGATACTTACAAATTATCCTAAATTCTAATAGTTACAAAACTGAACTCCTGATGATTCGTCCCTGTATTTACTCTCTTGTAGTTTTCTTTATCTCAAGTCTCACTTCCCCCTCAGATTTCCTCTGACCTCATCTTCAATTCTCCTTCTTTCATTCTCTCCTCAAATATACCAGACATACTGCACCATCGTGATGTTGGGCTTCTTTTTCTTTGTATGTGGAATGCTCTTTATACAAGTATCTTTATGCTTCATCATTCCCTTTCCTCTGATCTTTACTCAAACATCTCCTCCTCAGACAGGAGGCCTCCTCCTTGTGCTATGTCATATGCCATGCATACCTCCTATTTAGCATGTTTGTTCTGCCTCCTTTCATAGAATATAAGCTGCTTTAAGCGGCATAGATTATTGTCTTCCCTCTCTACTGTGCACCTAGCATCTCAAATACACCTGCCACATTTTTAAAGAATAAATTATTGGCTGGGTGATGTGTTGTTCTGTTAATATCTTTGTTCATTTGTTTTAATGGATAAAGTTCTTTAATTGCTATGTCATGCTTCTGTGTCCAAATACAGCTTCTAAAATAAATCATAAGTATATTAAATAAGGATCTCACTAATACTGTGAGCTGTCTCAAAAATATTAAGTAATTTGCAAACTGCAAATCTTATCTCAGCTGCTATACAAATCAACACTCACTCCTAACTAATGACATAATTGGAAGCTTTTAATTAAGTAACATTAACTAATGAGACTTGTTCTTTTAAGTAGAGAGACATCTTGGAAAGCTTGCTGTGTTGTTCTCTCAAATATCACAATGTGAAAAGCATGGTATTCAACTACATTCTCACTCAAATGAGATCCAGCTCCTTATACAAAAGTATTCCAGCCTTCTATTTTAACTCTTTAAGTGTCAGTGTTACTAATGTACACTTCTGGTTATGCTTAGAAATCTTCACATCTGTCTTTGTACTATTAAAATAAAATCATGTCTTATAAAACAAGTATGTGAGACCTGTAGAGTATAGTCTATTTTTCCTATATTATTTTCTAATATTTTCCACCATGTTCTCCAATCAGGTTGTTGTGCTTACTAATATCTCTTGTATTTTGCATTTTTTAAAATAATCCTCCTGACTCTGGAAGATTTGTTTGTGGAGTACTTGTCTAGGCTGGAGAGTATCAGCACGAAGAATGGTGGTGTTATTATTACCTGAGATAATGGCTCTTAAATTTCTATTAAAGCAATTTAAGATTAATTTTTCCATATTTTTCTTGGGCTACCGTCCAGCTTATGTACTATGCCAGACCTTACATGATGTTCTGTGAAGCTGAGATCTGCACATTCTTCATATTGCTTGTGAACTAAATGCACCCCTATTCATTTGGTCCTCTTTGAATCATTGCCTTTCCTTATGAAGATGATCTCGCAGTAGTACCATAACTTCCCTACTGCTCTGGCTACTACCTCATAAGATAAGATAAAAGGAGGAACAGAAGCAAGGGAAAGAATGAATCACTCCTTTTAAATTATTTTCTATATGGCTAGCAAATACTCATTTAAAAATTAAAGCTGGTGTTCGTGTCCCTCCTTAAAGATCTTCTCAGTAGTTCTCGCTTTTGCCTTCACTGTGACCTCAGCTCTGATGTAATTCTGTGTCCACCCTCGACTCCACCGTTATTTCTTACAATGTATCATCACATAACCTGCTGTTTCCATAGACTTTGTGCACATCGTTTCCCAGGGTGGACACCATCATTTCCCAGCTCCCTCAGATAACTAGGATTCCTTCTTCAGGACTCAGTTCTTCTGCCTTTCCCTCCTTGAAGTGACCCTCCTCGGCACGCTGGGGGAACTGTATATGTGGTACAGTCTTCTGGTGGCCTGGGGTACCTCCGGCCTCACAGCAGTTACACTAATTTAAATTGCTTCACTTCCTTTCTCCCCATAAATCGACTCAGCCCCTCAACTCCAGTGAGTATCTCATCTCTGTAGTTACAAGTGCTAAGAATAGTGCCAGGTACTTGTATCCATTTATCTTGCTAATAAAATTATCTCTGATTAATTTCTTTTTCACTTGGGTGTAGCAGAAGATAAAAAGGAACATGGTAGAAATTTAAGCAAGAACAGAATCTCAGTGTCTTAATCCATTAACAAATAGAATGTGACCATTTATACTTCACTATGCATCATTGTTATATTCCAAAGAATGCATAAGATGACTATGAATAAGAACATTCATGAAAATATTTTAATTTACTCTCATTGTAAGACTAAAATAAAATACACAATAATTTATCATGAAGGGGATTATCTGGGACCCAGTATCTCAGTGCCAGTGAAACAAGCACTAGACTTTCAGGGCTGGGAGACTTGGAGAGATCCAGATCCTGATGGATTTGCTTTATTTGACAAATGCTTGCCTCAGAGACAGCTGAGCACCATCCTTCTGTCCCGGCCATCTTAAATGTTAACACTGATCATGATAAATAGGCTTTCCTGAAATGGAGCTGTATAAACTGTGAATGATTCTGAAGACCTCTCATGCCTTTCTCTGGAAAGGTTTAAGTATACATTTAGTGAGAGGTAATCCCTCAAGGGTCCATCCAGTTAAAGATCTATAACCATTAAGTCCCAAATATTCTTCAGATAATGAAAGCCTCCTCTTTCTACAACTTTCACATCACTTTCCAGGTCACTAAAATGACTTAGTGAAATTAACCTATCTATTACTAGCCTCTTCAGGGTTATGTCAGCAATTGTGTGTGTATATGTTTTAGGAAATCTAAAAGTAGTTTTCTTATCAGTCCCTAGGAAATTACCAGTTGATTAGTCTGTGTATTTTAATGATTTGGATCTTTGCTTCTCTGAAGAGGCAGAAAACTATTCTAAAGTCTAAGATAGCTGAGATCTCTTTACTCATTGCAAAATAGAATTTATTTTAAATGGCAGAGCCCCACCAGGGAGTGCTAGCATGAATAACTGCTCTTACAAGCAATCTACCAAAATTAAGTTTCATTGCATTCAGTGACAGGAGCCTCTTCAAATGTGATTTATATTAATCTCTAATAAAAATTTGTATGTACTTCACACTTCCTGATTTTTCTATGTCCCTTCTGTGGCAATATAATTTCTTATTACTTTTATTTGCATTTGTAAATTACGGAGTAATGTTTGCAGCTGGATGAATCTATTTTGCTAAGCACTTAGACTTGTGTCACCTAGTTCTTTAAAATACCTACTATGGGACATTCCATAATTCAATTTAGTGTCTTTTAATTTGAAATATGTCATGACTTGTTATGATTTTATCTTCATCCAGTATTTTATCTCCAGCTAGAAAAATTCTAATAAAAGATCTGAAAACATGACCTGGAGATGGCCTTGATTAAAAAAAAAAATCTTGAATGATATTAAATAATAGCTACCACAGCTAGAATATATGTTCCACATCAGAAAGTGTGGTATGGGCTTTACAAGCATGATTTCACTTGTAATGAGGAAAGATTATTTCTCACATTTTGGTGAGGACAAAACCGAAGCCTAGAGTTAAGAATATAATGCTACCTGAAATAAATCAGACACACAAACTTAAATACTTTGGTATCATATAAGAAATCCAAAATATAAACCAGTTAAAAAGCAAAATAAAAGATAATAAGATACCAGGAGATACATCTTTTGCAAAAGGGAAGAGGACCAAGAAATTTAAAAGGGCAGAGGAATGGTACTAGAAAGAGATGAAAAAGAATTAAGATGAGTTTTATGCTTTCACCAATTCCCTACAATGAATATGACTATTATGAACCACAAACATGTATTAATAAAAAATAAAAAAATTGGAAAAAACATAGGTAAGTAAGCCCAGGGTCAGTGCTAGTAAGTGGTTGTATCAATATCCAAATGCCAGTGTGTCTAATGCCAAAGCCAGGGCTTTTATACTTACACAAGGCCATAATTAAGCATGTAGAAATGCTACTGTATGTGTTACCTCCATTTTTTTTTTGTCTTTCCAAGCTCAAGAAAGAGGCTTTCACTGAGGATTTTCTTGTAGAGTCCATGCCAGAACAAAATCGACCTAGTTTGTAGGAGTAGGAGTCAGTGTGTCACTTTGTTGGTGGTTTTCCTGTCTCTGACTCCTGACAAAAGCTCTCTCTGGAGCCAAGGCTAATTGTTTTTCTCTAATAATGAAAGAGGAAAGCCTGAGGCGATCCTGAGAACTCAAGTCTGTTTATCATCTTTTTGTTATTTCACCACGTTCAACATGCAGCTTCCACCAACCCCATGAGTCAGAGATGTTCATTGTCTCCACTCTGCAAGGAGAAGCACTGCTAAGGAGATTTGGTTACCTCTAAAGTTATGGATGCAATTTTTAAGCAATTATAAAAGTATACACATACTTACTAAAACTCACTCTCACACCAAAAAACATATTGTGCAGATTTAGTCACAATCAAATACAGTACAAACAGAATATGATAAAATTCTCATAGTCTTCATCATTTGGAATGATGTAAAAGAACATAATACTTTATAATGGAAAACAGTTAACATATTTCTTAAGAACTTAAAATATTTGTCATAAGATTAATGTAAGTATCTGGACAGACTATTAAAATCCGAGGATGAGATGGCAGTAGTTCAGTGACACAGGCCTACTCTCTTACTAATTCTTGGGGAAAATACAGCCTATGTCTGTGTTATAGAAGAGATTTCCCTTTTATTAAGACAGAGAAGCAGAGATAAGCACTCCTTCCTGCCTGTGGCCTCACTTCTCTCCCTTATTTTTGGCCTTTGCTCTTCTTGCCAGGTTTCTCGCCAACACCACTTTCAGAGGCCTCAGTGGCTCCATCAAAGTAAAAGGTTCTACTGTCGTCAGCTCAGAAAACAACTTTTTCATCTGGAATCTGCAACATGACCCCATGGGAAAGCCGATGTGGACGCGTTTGGGCAGCTGGCAGGGTGGCAGGATTGTCATGGACTACGGAATATGGCCAGAGCAGGCCCAGAGGCACAAAGCTCACTTTCAACATTCAAGCAAGCTACATTTAAGGGTAGTGACCCTGATTGAACACCCATTCGTCTTCACAAGGGAAGTAGATGATGAAGGCTTGTGTCCTGCAGGGCACCTCTGTCTAGACCCGATGACTAATGACTCATCCGTACTGGACGGGCTCTTCACAAGCCTCCATAGCAGTAATGACACGGTGCCAATAACATTCAAGAAGTGTTGCTATGGATATTGCATTGATTTGCTGGAAAAGCTAGCAGAAGACATGAATTTCGACTTTGACCTTTATATTGTTGGGGATGGAAAATATGGAGCCTGGAAAAATGGCCACTGGACTGGGCTGGTGGGTGACCTTCTGAATGGGACTGCCCACATGGCGGTCACTTCCTTCAGCATTAATACTGCTCGCAGCCAAGTGATAGATTTCACAAGCCCTTTCTTCTCCACCAGCTTGGGCATCTTAGTAAGGACCCGAGACACAGCAGCTCCCATTGGAGCCTTCATGTGGCCACTCCACTGGACAATGTGGCTGGGGATTTTTGTTGCTCTGCACATCACTGCCATTTTTCTCACTCTGTACGAATGGAAGAGTCCCTTCGGTATGACTCCCAAGGGCCGAAACAGAAGCAAAGTTTTCTCTTTCTCGTCAGCCTTGAATGTTTGTTATGCCCTCTTGTTTGGTAGAACAGTAGCCATGAAACCTCCAAAATGTTGGACTGGAAGATTTCTAATGAACCTTTGGGCTATTTTCTGTATGTTTTGTCTTTCCACATATACAGCAAACTTGGCTGCTGTCATGGTAGGCGAGAAGATCTATGAAGAACTTTCTGGAATACATGACCCTAAGGTAATATTTTCTTTTACCCTCAATTTCCTTATTGCCTGTTGTAAACTATATGTTGTATCTTATGCTATACTGTGCCTGTCTTCTTCATATAATGCAATAATATTCTCTCAGTCAATTACAGAGGCTGGTGTTCAACAGTCTGTAGTCTGGTTCAACCAAATGTTTTATTGTTTTATTAAATGAGATAAAGGAGTGAGAAATTTTAGGGAGTTTTTCTTCTAGAGGAAGTACTATATTTCTCATTTAAAAAAACTAATAGTGCAGTTTCATGTTACTTACTATCTGACATAGTAGTTACCAGGGAACAGTTTTTGAAAGTAATATTTTTACCCCCAAAAGACCTCAAAAACTAATTAGTTCTTGGTAATTAGTGGAAATGAAATAAGAAGATCTATATTTTAAGTAGTAAACTATGTTCTTTGCCATTAAAAATAATAAAAAAAGAAAGAATTAATATATTACCTAAACACATCAAAGTCAACTGCCAGGAATCTCAGCAGCTACTAAGTAAGGAGTGCTGGACTGGGTGGTAGGATTAGCTAGTGACAGTTTATCCTCACAGAGTAAGAAAAGCTGTACATTTCTGGCTTTGGGTTGAGAAAACTGTTGAAGCAATCACATTAGAACATGCAGAGATATTCAAAGAAATGGTAACTATCTAGGATGTCTTTGATATCTTAGACACCTCTCTCCTGGACTAGAGGGAAGGGACAGTACAGATAAACAGGTAAAGCATGGTGACAGTCAGATGAAAACAGAAATCCCTGTCTTCTCTGTGGATTAAAACAGGGCCCCTTTCAGTGACAGGGTCCCTGAAGAATCTAGTCCACCCACTGGGAATAGTGAGAAGAGGGTTATCAGAGCCCAGGGCCACTGGAATGGGGCTAATGGGAGTACGGCAACCCTGATGGGAGACGATGGAGGTAAGTCCTGAGCAGTGTAGTACACCAGGCTCAGAGTTTGAAGAAAGCTCCAATTCAGTGAGCGCACTCAGCACACACCACAGTCAAAGCAGCTGGAGCTGAACTGAGTCTTTTAAATGGTGAAGCCCCCGACGCTCCTTACCAGTGTCTCAAGGCACGGAAAGATTTACTGTAAACTCACATTAAACAGCTACAATTAACTTCATCGAGGTTAATGAAAAGGACATCTACAACTGTCTCCAGCAACTGGTGGAGTGGCCCAGAAGCTTGGTGGCAGTTTCAGAAAATTCTTAGGACAGTTTTCATTAAGGATGTAAGTCTGTTTTGCAACCAAAAGAGCATGAGAAATTTAATCCATATACTACTATAAATTTTAAATGGTAAGTGACACAAGCCTAGTTAGCTAGGGAAGAAATTTTATTGTTTTCATACACATAATATATATATTTGTTAAAGTACTAAGGAAAAAATCCAGGTCCTTACACATGCTGCCTCTAAGTACTCTACCACAAAGCTAAATCTCTCACCCTGTTTTTCTTCTTAATAAACACTGAGGGATTTATGTTATGCACTGGAATTCAAAGAACACAAATAATATCATTAGCATAAATAAGCATATCATCACAATAACAGATTTTGGTGATATACCTGCATTCACATTCTGGCGCAGCATTAGCATTCTCTGTTCATCCTTTTCCCCAGCAGTCCTATAGATCTCTTAAAGATTCACAGGCTTGCTAGAGACTTATGCAGATTTTTTGCAAAAATCTTGCCAATGTGACTTCCAAATTACAAACTCAAAATGGAAACTGAATAGTCCAATCTCGTACAAAAACAATCTAATATGTGCATGTTATGCAGATTCTAGAACATGATCTTATATAAAAAGCTGAACACAATTCTGACTAGTTTCATTCATTAGAAGAAAGGATTGCCAAAATTAGCTCATTGATGTTATGCATGAAAAAGTTGAAGCAGTGGCTAAAGAATAAAAAGAAAATCAGACAAATAAACCATATGGTTTTTCAGACTGATATGCAATACAGAGCGGTAAGACAGTTTTTAACCAAAAAAAGAATAATCATTCCACCACCAACTGTACCAAAATTTAAAAAGTGAAATTTTTGGAAGCTAACCCATGATTTAACACTGGACAAAGTCAGTTTTATGGAATAGCTGATCAGTTCTTAGGTGGCACAAACCTAAATCTAAACTATTTTCAACTTGAAATAATGAAAGAATTAACAATGAAGGTTTAGAAAAGACGTGTATATCTGTATTATGTTGAAAACATGTGTTTAAAATCTCTCATTTAGAGGGCTTTTTGTATATAAAGACACCCAGATTGCTTAGCCACACCAAGTGCTTATCTATTTTTGACACCTGGACTCGTAGGAAAAATTGTTGGTGACAGAATTTTTCAGTTTTCATCCAGACACATGGTATTATATAACTTCCATAATATCCTCATCCTCCCACTGAGAGGTACCATGAGAATAATTTCCAAACCCTTTCATCATTCAACATTTATTCTTAAGCATCTTGTAATTAATTGCACAACTGTTTTTCTCTCTGGCCAACGATAATTTCTTGAGGAGAGCTGTCTTTTTCTCTTACACTACATGAAATGGAGAAATTCAGACTTAAATAAGTCATGATTTGGCTGCAGTCAAGAAGAGGAGAAAAAACATAAATAAAAAGCAAAACAATTTAGAAAGTCATAAACATGCCCAAGTTTAGAAATGGAATCAATGCTGCTAAATTCAAGAGAGCACAATCACCTTTAAGTCAAGCAATGGGAGGAATACACAAACTCACAAGGTGAAATTTATTCTTATTCTTGAAAAATACTCAGAATTGGATACGTGCATCAGAAGAGAAAGGATGACATTCTAAGAAAGGAAGTGGAAAGGAGGAAGTACATTGAGAAAAACTGTAAGGCACTCAAGTTAGCACAGCGTGCTGCAGTAGGGAATGGAAAAGAGTTCTAAGTCTGAGAAAAAGGGGTGTAATTGTAGTAACAAAGGACCTCTGATGCCAAGCAAACAAAAGTGAACTGCTTGTGATAATGGAACTCCAGTGCCGTTTTTGAACACTGCAACAGCACAGTGAAGAGGTGTTCATTTAGCATGTCCACTTGGGCAGCAGTACTCAAGCAGATTGGAAGAGAAAGAAAACAGAGTTAAAGTTACAGCGAATGGATAATCAAATTAGCAAGGGCATGAGAGGCAACATAGAGTTATAACTCCAAAGTTACACTCCTGAGTGTCTGAGAAAATCGTGGTGTGTTCCAAGGATGCAGGGAAAAAAGGCAGTTTTTTGGCATAATATATGTGGATCTGATTATTCTCCTTGGTGGCATTTTATAATCAGTTTTAAATACACAGGTTGTGGCAGTCAGGGTTTGCAAGGGAACAGATTTAATAGATGATACATAAGTTTATAGGATTATCTTATAATATTCACCCAAAAATTCAAATGCAGAAGAGTGAAAAAGATCTGTCCACATGCTAGACGTTAGAAGAATCCATACAGGGACAGGGACCTGCGTCCCTCAGTAATGTCCCACACAAGTCCAGCCAAAGGCTAAGAGCCCGCAGTAATGTTTCATACTAGTCCCTAGCAAGGATCTGCACCTGGAAGGAGCTGGAGCCAGTGGTGGAAGCTAGAAAGTCTGTGCCAGAGGGGTGAAAGATATGTGCCAGAAGCTGTGAGATTGGCACTGGGGACAGGGAGCAACTTTCAAGACAAAGGCAAAGACAAGAGCTCAACCAAAGACAGTAGCCATGCCGGTGACAGCAATAACTAGAGCTCCTCAGTGACAAGAACAGCCAAGTTCATATCAGGAAAACCGGCTGCAACGAAGCCTCTGCTGGGGAAATCAGCAGCATGGATTTTCACCTCCCCTTCTCTTCTTTTACGCCGTTCTGGCAACAGTCCTCAGGTGAGTCTTCCATGCCCAGAACCACGCTAACTCCAGCTAGGTATTTTTACCTAAATTGACCATTAATTAACCCAAAACACAGGTGAAATTCAACAGGTGTTTGAAAACATGGGGGTCAGAGTTCAGAAATGAGAATGAAGCTGGGGGGAATTCTGCATGAGAAAGTGATACTGTATGATAAAGCCCTAGAAGGGGTGGGAGATCCCTGAGGGAGAAGGCTGCAAGGAGATAAAAATATGCTGTTGGAAGAAAGACTCCTTGAATAAGGAGCCCCAACGTGTTACAAAGTAAGATTTGTGAAGAAATGAGGTAGAAAAAAATGTATCTTATAACAAAGCCATGTCCTTAAATATCACCCCATAGATTGAATTTTCTTCAATGACTAAAGTTTTTCATTTAATCTTTTTATTTTGAAGAGAATTTTTAGAAAACAGTTAAATAATACAGAATTTCAAAACAAGATGATAAAAAATTAACAACAGTTATTATATTACATATTGTTACCTTCAAAATATTTGCTCAGATTACCAGATACAGGTCAATGTCTGAGTTTTGACTTCTAAGGAAGTTTGGGGTCCTCTTACTTGCCACACTGAGATTCTTGCCCTGGTTATCACAGAAGGCAGAGATAGAGCTGTGCCCTGTTCAAACCAAGAAAATTAAGAATTGTGTGTGTTCTTAGGTATGTGTATGAGTGTGTGCACATATGTGTGTATGTGTACAGGTGTGAATGTGTGTGTGTGTGTGTTTTCATGTCCGATGAAACAAGGCTTCTAGGATTTGATTTTTTCCGGTATTTTTAAAAATTTCATTGTCACTCTTCAAATTCATTGTGTAGCACTTTAGTTCTGGGGAAAGTAATTTATCACATACGTAGAAGTCACATATCTCTCATACTTGTTTTGGGCCATTTATTTTTCTGCTGTAAGCTGAAAATCCCCCAAATCAGAATGAGAGGTGACTTTTTATATGGAAGATCAGTCACCCTCTTACAATTCCTCCACCCCTGCCTCCCTGCCTGATTTCTCTTCATATTCTCCATCCATTAAATAATAGGATGCCAGGTAGTGTCCACCTTTTTCTTCTCATTTTCTCTACTCACTACACAACTAACCCATCTCAAGCAAATTTTCCTGGGCTTCCACAGTCATACTCGTGCACACTGTATCCTTCCCTCCTCTTGTAATTCTTCTCATAGTTATCTTGGGATGAGCTCTTCAAGTCTCTTTTTTATAGGTATGTGCCCCAAAACTGTGAGAATCTCCCTAGAAGAACTTTAGATGTTCAGATTGATTAATGGATGCTAAATTATAGTTCAGAGTAAGAAGTTCTAGGGTGCTATGGTAGAGTTGAGTGACTACAGATAACAATCATAAACTATGTATTTCAAAAAGCTGAAAGAAAGGAATTTAAACGTTTCCACCATAAAGAAATGATAAATCTTTGAAAAATGCATATTTACCCTGATTTATTTGCACAGTGTTTACACAAGCTGAAACATCACATGGTACCCAGCTTATATATACATTGTTTGTTTTTATATACCCATTAAAATGAATTTCATTAATAATTTTAAATAGAAAAAGTAATGCACTCTAAATAATTGATATTTCATTATCATGATGGCACATTCCTGTAATCCCAGCACTGGGGAGGCTGAGCAGAAGGATTGCTTTGAGTTCAAGGCTAACCTGGGCCCTTTAGTTGGTTCAAGTCCAGCCTGAACTGCACAGCAAGATCCTGTCTCAAAAAACAAATTGGTATCTTCAACTATTAGAGGCCACTTAAGTACCTCAAAGCTGAAAGGAGGATTCTCAAGAATTTCATATACTTTTTTCTTCAACTACTTCTTTGTTTTATGTAATATTTTAAAAATGATTTTTCTTATTTTTGTGTCTCTAGTTCAATTTTTTGCCATGGTTTGCTTTTTTTTAATACCAGTTTTGGGATTATAAAACATTTCAACAAGAAAATGTGTTTAACCAAAAATATGTCGATTCAAAAAGTAAGATTTGTTGTGATGATCTGTGTTTATGGAGACCATCTGAAAATTGAGTCCTAAGAGCAGAAATATTTGTAACCCTGTTATCAGATAACTTACAATAATTATCATAGATTCATTTTTCCTGTTAATCACAATTGTCTAGCATGCAAGCTACATATTTAACGCAATAAAACACAAAAAAGTTTTAAAAATTAAGAGGATAAGTATTTATTACCATTTCAGGATAGAAATTCACTGGCTTCAACCAACCACCTAGAAGCAGAAATAACATTAAAAGCAAAGGCTGCACATAAGAGACCAGTTTATGACTCACTGAATATTGCAGCATCTAAGGGCATTTGGAATTTTTTCCTCCCTAATAGACGGCTAGGGAAAAGACACAATCTTATTGCTCATGGAAGAGAGACTGCAAA
>PVJX010018602.1:0-35116 GCA_004027295.1 Dolichotis patagonum
CTCTTTGACTCTGTTTCATGCATTGTAATTCTTTCCTATACTGTTCACTCAAAGTTTCCATCATTTTCCTATGCTCTATTTTTTTTATCTATATCTTCTTTAGATATACTCATTACATTTGTGATTTCTTCTCTTACCTGGGATGTTATTTCTGTGATTAATTTAACAGGTTCATGACATTGTTTCTTTCCTTCAGTTGCTACCCTTTCAGAAATTTCAGGTGTGTGACTTCCATTTTCTTCAATGTCTATGACTCCCAGACTTTTTCTGTGTGGGCTAGACATCTGAGATTGCTTTTTGTTCCTTCATCTTGGCATGTTCCTGGGTTCCTCTGGATAAGTCAGTTGTAGGGCCCCAGGTGTTTCCTGTGTTGCCTACCCAACCACAGTGTAGGAAATTGGATTTCTCCTAACCTACATTCCTGGGGAGGTGGTGGGTGTGGGGCTGACTTCTTCAAACACACACACTACACTGAGATTCCCCCAATAGCAGCAGAGGCATGGGAACTTGGCTGGCTGATTATCCTGGCCTGCGCTGGCTACCATTTTTCATCTATTTGTAAATGTTTTCAACCTTCAGAATTTAGATGTAAAGGAAATCATTTTAAAATTTTATGTGAAAAATTTTTAAACCTTTGAATATATCATTTTAAAATATAGGGTTTCCTTTCTTAGCCTATGAAAATGTAGATTTTCTAGGAGTTAATGATTATGTATGACTACTAATTATCTATTTATATGTAAAAATTCAATTACTGAGATTATCAAAATTTCTCTTTTTACATTTAATATAAATTAGATATTCTTTCTTCTTTTTATTAATTCATTTTCTCTTCAAATACTCAAAAGGGCAATGAATGACAGCAAAATTAGTTTTTTGTTTCAAATCTGTTAAATAAAACATCTGCACCATATTAGTGTTTTGAGAAATTTCTACTGCCAGTATTTTGGGAAATTTCTACTGCTTTAGTGGCCATTGGTAACTGTCGGGTAAGTATTTGATACTAAGCCAAATCTGTGAAGAATTTTGAAGATTGTACATTGTCCTCAGAATTTTATTCTGCCATATGAGTTGCTTCATATGTGTTTTTTTCTTTTCCAGCCTCTGAAACAGGTGCAAATGCCTCATGGTAATCATAATATTCAATCTCTGCTGTTGAGCTGCTTCCATTGATAACAACAGAGATCTGGTAACAAAATAAAGTATTAAAAAATCGAAGAAGACAAGTTAATTACTGCTTTGACCACCATATTTCACCTGATTATATTAGGCTAGCTTGAATCCTGAAAATAAGATACACATCATTAATATCTTTAACAGTAATTGTATGTATATGTAGATGTAGATGTATATGTATATGTATATGTATATATATATATATTTATATATATACATTTATTACTATATATCCATAGCATTATATCTCTAATAGTATAGACTAGTGTATAACTGAGATTCATTATAATGATCTTCAAGCTGTCAAGGAACCATTATATTATCTTTTCTCTATAAATACCAGGGAAGTATTAGAGAGCAGGTTATAACACTTATTCATTTATTTAAGGCTGGAATTTTAGCAGTTAACATTGTGAACTATGGTATAAATAGTTTTCAAAATATTATGATTTCTTAACAGTTCATTGCATCATTACATTGTGAAACCTTTATAAGATTAAACATTCTTGGAAAGATAATGTTTAAAAACTGTGGTTAATGTATTTGAAGTATATTTACAATTAATGTAGTTTGATGTATATCTAATTTCTATGTCATTTACATATTCATTAGTAGCTTTACTAATATATTAGGTGTCAAAATATGAATATCTCTAGCTATCATCTTGGAAAGATTTCCCTTTTATGATATCAGATAAAACTGGATTTTCTCATGCATTCAGTAAACATTTATTGACCCTATTATCAGATGCTCAGATATCTATTGTTAGAAGCTAAAAACAATGGATTACAAAGTTGAACAAGTCATAGATCATGACTTATATGAATGAAATTCTCATTCCTGAGGTTGTAAAAGATAAAGTGTTAACAAGAAAACACTTACTTAAGATATAGTTACCCCGGAAATTCCACATGCAATTTTGAAAGCTGTACATATTTAAGTCACATACACATTAAAAATAGTTTGGTTGTGAAGCAATCCTTTTGAAAATAAATTATTTTACACCATTTCCAGAATTTTAAGCACCTCTCTACTTCTCAATTGAATATCTTTTTCCACTATTGTTAGTTTATACTATTAACTTGTTCAGAATTATTGCAAATGATTTTGAAATCTCTAGTATTTCTTTAAAATTTTGTCATTTTGTAATATTTCATTTGATTGAAAATAACATTATCTGTAACTACTCAATTATATAACCTTCACTGCTAACATGGAATTACTATATTCCAGGAAAATATTATCCTTTATGTTACTTTTGATTCATCAATATCAAATATGTTCACATATTAACATATGATAGTCGCTAAGGCACAGCATGCATCAGACAGTTTCCTAATTAAATGACTAGTGATGAAATTATTTAGGAACTTAAGAACTGGCACAATTTCAGTGTTATTACTTATATGTATATACAACTATTTCTGGCTCTGTTTGTTATATTCCAATTATTATATGAATTGCAATAACTGTCACATTTATAATACCTACATATTTTTGAATATTCATTGAATGCTATTTGGAAATAATTCTTTTGGAGACGTTTTTACATGAATCACACTTCTACCACACTCTTACTTATGCAAACTCTATAGGAGTAGATAGAAATATCTTTTCTTCTAATTTTGAATTAAAATATGAGAAGAAAACTAAAGAGATTCTTTTGGTTATGCTTCCTAATAATTACCACTAATGTGATCACATTCTTATTCAAAGGATTATCTAAGTTAGCTCATTAGCTAAATTGTTACGATAAACTTCAAAGAATGGAAAAATGCATTTCATCATTATGTTTATACGGATCCTAGAGAACATGATGGGTGTATTCATTACCATCTGTGTAGAAAGCTCTATACAGTACAGCATATGTGTCAGACTGATTACTCTGTAAATCTCATATAACAATCCTCAGTGACATGAATCTTGTCTGGCTTATATAATACAGGCAATGTTTTTATTCTGAAAATCAATATTACCAGATTTTATTCAATCTGGAACTAATAGAAAATCATACCCATTTAAAACAGAGACAATATTAACTAAGATATAGATAATTTTACCTTTCTCAAGCTTGACCAACAAAATAATTTGTACAATATTCTAGTTAACCAAGTACAATAAATATGCAAAATTTTTAACAAGATTATTTTTAACAATGTTATTTTACTGTTTATTTTATTTATGGTATTTAAAATAGTAAGAAATTGTGCTAATAACCAATAAATTATACAACGTTCCCTTAAAAATGAACTTACTTAATGGAACCATATTATTTCCTTTAATGTTGATCAATATATTAATGTTTTAAAAAGTGAAATATAATTTTGTACTCTTTGTAACAACAGGTAAAAATATAGTTTTCATTTATCAAATTTCATTGGCCCTTTCTATTTCATGTTATTGTTGTTTTTCAGTTTCCTTCTATTCAGTCTATTTCCCAATATCTGCAATTCAACTTGATTCTTCAACCTGCTATTTTCTCAAATATTTTTGCCATTAAATCTGAATTATTTTTCTTAGAAGTTAAAAATATTGGTGTGTGATTTTGGTGGTCTTCATAATAACTATAATTCTTCTGAATACTATCTACACCTGCTGCCTTTCTTTGTGTATAAAACACATTACTAGTGTGTTTTTACATAAATAGGAAAATTACAAATCCAATCCATCCTTCAGGTCTTAAAGTCTTGTGGCACAAATGGACAAACACACTCCTATGTTAGAGTTTATCTTTGATATCCTTCAGTTCCTCATGCCAAATCTGCATTTTGCTATGGTTTGAACATCCCTTGAAAAACTCCTGTTGAAATTTAATTGCTGATGTGACAGTATTGGGAGCTGGGGCTTTTAAGAGGTGATTAGGTCATAGGGCACTGCCCTTGTGAACAAATTAATGCAGTTATTGTGCAAGTGGATTAGTTATCATGAAAGTGAGTTAGTTATTCTGAGAGTGTCTTCTTATAACTTGAGGCCTCTCTGTCACCCTCTGTCATGCATTCTCTTAACCTTTGCCATGTTATGACTCAGAAAGAAAAACCTCAATAAATATAACCCTTTAGATCTGCTTTTCTCAGCCTCCAGAATGTGAGAAATAATGTTTTTTTAAAAATTTTATAAATCAACCAATCTTTGGCATAAACTCTGTCATCCAACATTTAATAATCACCAGTCTTAGCATTCAGATAATAATACTGAAAAAAGAGAAAAATTGATTCCTTCATAAAATTTACATTATGATAGTAAAATTGGTACAATTGCACTCTAAAGAAATAAATATCTGCAATATGGCTTGAAAGTAGGTATCATGAAGAAAAGTTAGATAAGATTTTTGCTGCAGGTGTTTTCTTTTGAGAAGAAACACATTAGAGAAGGCCTCATCCAACATGGTATCAACTGATTACATTAAAAGGTTAAAAGATGGTGGTTCCTTGTCTTTTCTTTGCCTCTCTGCATTTCTTCATTAGTAATAAAGCTAAGAATTTTTTAATCAATTGCACTTTCAATTTTCCTTGTGAATTTTTACAGGAACCAAATAAAATTTTGGCTCAATTCAAACAATCATATTACGGATTTGGAGTAAATTGCACAACCACATCGAGTTGCTGGACACCTGACATAATGTGCCTCTCGTCCCTCCATGGCATTTCCTTCCCTCCCTGCACACTGGCTCAGCTCAGTAACTTGATGTTTGGAGAGGTTCAGGAACTGCGCTATACCAGTATGTGAATCCTTTCTGTCCCAAGGCTTCTGCATTTGCTGTCCTCCATCCCTCGGGATGCTTTTGCCAGGTCCTTCTGAGGTTCTTCTCTAAATCTCACCTTCATTTCTTTTAGGTCTCTGTGACCGCTATGCTATTATATTTGAAATAACACTTTTGTCACACTCATTTTCTAAGTAGCTACCTGATATTACATTGTTATTGCCTCTTTCACTCCATATGCTGGCTGGCCAGTAACCAACTTTTTTTTTTCTTTTTTCTTATTCATTGTTGCTTTCTTTTTGCCTTGCATAAAGTGTGTACATAATTCATACTTACTAAATAAGTGAGTCAATGTATGGTGATTAAATTACTTTTGAGGTCTCTATTTCTTTTATCTTCTGCTGTGGTCTTAGGTTAACTCTAGATTTTCCTTCAATCTATTTTAGTCTAAAATTATCTCCTCTTACCACTCACAATCATTTAGCTAAAGACTATTACTTTTAAACTTCTTTTTTTAAAGCTCAAGGATAAGTTTCATGCCAATTTTAAGCCAAATAAAGACAAATTTAACTGAAACTTTGGCAAATAATCTCACAATGTTGCACTGGAGTAAAAACAAATGAAAAGCAATCTCCTTTTCCATAAACTATAATTTGAACATTGTTTCATAATGTTCTTCTGTTAAAATACAATAATACTTAATAAGTACTTCATGTACTTATTTTAAATATAGAAGTTATAGACTTGTCTTTTTTAGTTAATGCTATGTAGTTTTACTGAAGTTCTTTTGAATAAATTTCTGTCTATATACATTGTTATGACATTGTAGCAACAGCAGTGTTCGGTATATAGTCAATCTTAGTAGCTTTTGGAAAACAACTGAAGAGAGAAGTAGAAATAAGAGAACAGAAGGGAAAGTGTGGGAGAGAGACAGAGAGGAAAGTTGTTTAGTGAGAAAAAAAGCTAAAAGGAGTAGGTAAAGTAAATACAGGTGGCAGAGCAAAGTGTGAAAGTTCAGGTTTTCTATATGCATTTCCCATGCCCTATCACATAAATGTATTTCTTCTTTGTGTTTCAGTGGGAGAACTTGTCTGAGATTAATCTACAAATTTTATTAGTGAGAAGTTGTATCTCAATACAACAACAAATTTTTAATAATACATGAAAAGAGAAACAACAAATTGCTTTTGCAAGAGTGGAATGGATGACTTTGTGGCGGAGATCGCTAGTGACGAAGGGACAATGGATTGATGTGTGTGTGTATACACCCCATGAGGAACGGAATTATGATATACAGCAAACATGTGCCACTAAAAATAGAAATTTAATTAAAATGGCTGACTAATTAGAAAACTCTTAATTTTGTTGACAATTAAGACTCTCTTCAAATTTAAAATGTGAAGACTATGACTTACCATATTTTAAAATTATTGAAATTGAATAATAAACTACTATTCTTTAAGAACAATATACTGAAGTAAATACAACTAACATCTGTTTTCTAATACTTACATGTGGGTTCTCTAGTACTTGTCATACCATCACACATGAAGTGAAGAGAATTGAAAACTGATTTATATATGTCAAAACTATTTATTTAAATATAATAATATGATACTGATTTTTGTTTAATCCAAATCCTTTCTGAATAAGAAGAGCATGTAAATATACTTTAAAACAAAAGCAAAATTAATTTTCTTAAAAAATCATATCATTTGTATTTCAATTTTTTTGAATACTAGGAAATATTTACCACAAAATAAAATACAACAATGTTGAACACTTGCTTTTTCATTTTGTAAACAATAAAAGAGAGCTGATAAAACAATTCAGCACCCTGTCTCTGTATTTGAGGAACAAAGAGTACATTTCACATTTGCTCTACATGAGGCAATGAATAAAAGATCATAGATAAAAGAAAACCAGTAAATCATCATTTGCATTGTATTGATGTTTACTGAGGTATGAAATCCCCTAGAATTTAGATGTGCTATCACAATTTTATGGAAAAGATGCTTTTCTGAAATAACACAGGATTTAAAACACATATTTGTGTATGAGAATCTATCTGAGATGAGGGTTATGACAAGTTCTTCAAAAAATAAAAATATTGCTGTATTTTTATAACATGGGAAATATAGATTTATACTTTTTTTATGTCTTACATTATTTTTAGAAAATTCAATGCAAACAAATAGTGACTGAGTTTTAAGGACACATGTTTTCATAGTAAAGATGAAGGGAAAATCATTACATCTTTAGACTTCTGAAGACATTAAATTTATATATTTAATTTTTTATTTTAAGAAAATTTAGTTTGAAGAAAAAAATGATGATACATTAATATTTTTCCAGAGTGTTGATGTGAAAACCTTGATACAACATAATGAAAACTTGAACTAGAGGTAAATAATAAATAGTTATGTATAGTACACCTATCAACATATTACCAGTTTACAGAGTTAGTTTAAGAAAATTTAGTTTGAAGAAAAAAATGATGATACATTAATATTTTTCCAGAGTGTTGATGTGAAAACCTTGATACAACATAATGAAAACTTGAACTAGAGGTAAATGATAAATAGTTATATATAGTATACCTATCAACATATTACCAGTTTACAGAGTTAGTTTCTCTATTAATTCCAAACCAGTAAAACAAGCAGCTTAAGGTTGACAGGTGGTATCGCTACCTTGGACATTTAAATTATACATATTTGGGAAGTCAGTTAAGTCAAGATAAAGGAGATGCAGTAGAATTTCTGAAGGTAAGCTATAAATCAAATTATTCATTTCGATTTTAGATGATTTTGAAGCATTCAAACAATTCATCTTGTCTGTGAAGCAACTGAACCAAAGGATATATATATATATATAGTAATTAAAATAGAAAAATAATTAAGAGTTTCATAGAATTACAGTTTTAGATTTGAGAGAGAGCACAGAAAAATTGTTTATTTGTAAATCATCTATCTACTAAAATCACATATTTTAAGGGTACAATTTTGAACACTTATAACTGAGCCACTGTCACTAGGATTAAGAAGGAGAATGTTGCAAACTTCCTAGAACTCTTCTTGTGCCTTCTGACCCAGTAACTTTGAGTATAACACTATTTGAGCTCTTTCATCTTAGATGATTCTACTCTGTTTCTAAATTGTATACTTTTATTTTATTGAAAAATAGTTTTGAGATGAACACATATTGCTTCATGAAGCACAATTCATTTCTTTTTATATATTTTATGTTTCTTGTCTGAGTATAGGATGTTTTTGTTTTTGTTTTTGTTTTTGTTTGTGCTTGCCAGGAAAGTGCTTGTGCCACTGAGTTAAATCCGTGACCTTTTTTATATTTCTTGAAACCTATTAAATGTAGACAATATTAGCCATAGTTAACCAAGATCATTGATAAGTCAATACTGACCAAATAAAACTCATTCAAAGGTATCAGCAATAGTACTATTGACTATGCAATAAAATGCTAAAAATATTCCATTGCTTTCTTTTCTGAGATGTAATTGTAAAGAGATTGTAATTTGACTTCAGTTTTGCATTTATAATTTATTATAAAATAAGCATTGCTGATTATTCATAAAAATTCAGAGCATTTGCTTATAAAGGACTCAATAAAAGTCACTTATCTCATTAGATTTCCAATTTTTCATCTTAATTCTTCAGTACAATATTCATCATGTCCTTTATAATATACTTGTAAGACCCTTGTTTTGCCTGGTGGTGTGAAAGGGGAGAGAAGGTACTGTGTATTGTGATGTCTTTCACAGGCTTCATTTTTTTTTTAATTCTCACTACAGTTTAGTTTTGTGTTACTTTGCTACCAGGTGACTCAGTTCAAATATAAACTAATTAGTAAATAAATGAGCAAAGAAATAAACAAATATACTATTGAGAGATATTTCTAATGATCAAATGATTTCCTTGTCATTGAAACATAAAATTGATATATACTACACAGGAAAATCTCCTGTTTAGTAACTGAGAGTTTGATCAATTTTATAGTTACATGCCATATCCTGAATACAAATGAAGTCATTGTTTCTAGAGCAGATCCTTTCTGGACAACAAAAAGTCAATAACTAAAGTCTAGGAAAAAAAATAGTACAAATTGGGAGTTTATATATATATATGTTGCTTCCACTTCCAGTTTCCCTCTTTCTCAAAGAAAGGGAGAGAAACTCACCTTAAATTAAAGACATTCTCTAAGTTCTTTTTCTTTGGAGGTAACACATGATTCTAAGGGGAGCATATAAGATGCACATTTTCATATTTACACTACCTGAAAGGTCCTTTTGGCTCCAGGTTTCATTCCAATTTCAGAATTCACACCTCTGGGAAATTAAACATTTCCAGAGATTGCTTTTTTTTCCTTAACATTTTAATGTATCTTCACATTGCAAAGCTGTCCTTTAACCTAAGTTCCAGTAGAATTTGTTCAGAAAATCTCCATCAAACAAAAGCATAAAACATTTTCTCTACAATCCTAAAGTAACTTTTGTTTCATGTTTTACAGCATAATCTACTCATTTTTAACTGATGCTTCCATATTTTATTATCACTCTAGTCTGTATTGTCAACTGTTAATTCTAATCTCAAAGAGGTTTCAAAATATATAAACAAATAAGTCTAATTATCTTACTATACTTTTACAAGTTTTGTGTAAGTTGATTCCGCAAACCTTACGTAGAGAACACACTACATTGCAGTTATTATGTGTTTATTTTTAAACTACTATATATCGTAAGTTTCATATCCTTTTGGTTCAGTTCCATAAACATATGACATCATTTTTGTCTACTTATAAAATATTCATTGTATGTGAAAAATAATAGAAGCAAACATATTGTGTAAAATGAAACTAATTTCTATTATAGCATTTCCTTTTTAATATGTGTTACTAATACATCTTTCAAGTTATTAATGCATTATTATTAACTACATTCTAGCTGACTACTTTTTGAATAATTCAAATGTAGGGAGTACATTTTTAAAATATTTTGTGAGACGTACTACTTTTTTTTTTTCTTTTTGGTACTGGGGATTGAACTCATGACCATGCGCTTGCAAGGCAGGCATTTGAGAAATACTAATTTGAATGAAATGTATTTCATAAATATGTTTAAATGTAAGCAATATAAGCTAAAATGCATTAGTTTGTTAAGTGTTTCAGCTGCCTGTTACACATGACCCTGTGACTGTGTTTGAGACAATGTAAGACAACTCAACTCAGTAACCATGTGTACATTTGCAGAGACTGCAGGCATCTTAGTGATTCTCTTATCAAATACTCTTACTTCACTGGTGCAAAACTTAGTTCTCAGAGAATTTAAATGGCACAGTTAGGAAATAATCTTACAGTACCTTTCTATTGTAATATACGGAAATTAACTAGCATGTTTACATATTATGAAACTTTATCAATAGTTTAAGACATTTATGTATTTGATACAGAATGTAAAGCAGAATATAATTTATATGTGAAGAATTGCTTGTAACCTTTTAGTACATATTTCTGTAGAAACACTTCAGTAAAATTATACTGGTTTATTTAGGATAAAAAATAAGCTTGAAGTTGTTTAACAATGAGCAATGTTTTTCTACGTGAGACCACTCTGCTCTCACCAGCATGGTCCAGGTGAAAAAGTCTAACTGAATCTCAAGAGAACTTTTGACCAGAAAGCTGTTTAAGCCTGTATCAGTCAGGGTTTACAAGGGAAGCAGACATGACACAAGATACAAAAATATGTAAGAAGGTACAAGATTGGCTCATGATGGTCAGTCATAGAGTTGAATAAGGAAGCGTGAAGAGTGTCTGCACATTGGAGGCTGGAGGGTTCAGTCAAAGGTCTGGAGCTTGCCGCACTGTCCCATGAAAATCCATATCAGGAGGCCAATGGGTCTGCATTGCAAGGCTGAAGACTCCCCGTGGGAACTAAGTCTGTGCTAGAAGCCAGGAAATGATGCCCAAGCTGAAGGTGAAGACTTGACCTCCTCTGAAGAACTAGCAATCAGTCCTTTCTCATTTCTCTTTTATTGCGTGCACCTCCTGGGGTGGGTGTAGCACTCATATCATTTCTGTGCCCTTCTGTACCACAAGTTCAGAATGTTTACAAAGTGAGAACTCTGACCTCCTGCTAAGTAACTGAGACTTCTCAACTTCTTAAACTGACACAATGAATCAGCCATGACAAAGCAAATTTTTCTAGACTTTAGAGCAATTCCAGCCTCCTCTCTTTCTGAACCAAAAGATGGGGAACGTTCTTCTTTCAGTGGAAATCCTCTCTCTCTCTCTCTCTCTCTCTCTCTGTCTGTCTCTCTCTCTGTCTCTCTCTCTTTCTCTCTCTGTCTCTCTCTCTCGTTTCTGTCTTTTTCATCGTAATTCTTTTCTATTCTCGTCCCCTTACATTCTTCTCCCTGGTCTAACTCTTATTTCCCTTTAGGGGAATCTTTTCTTTCAGTGGAACCTATCTAGTATTGTACTTAGTGAGGGGTGTGTGTGCGTGTGTGTGTGTCTTTTTCTGTTTTCCAGAAAAAAATGTCCAGTTTCTGGTTCACCTTTATTTCTGAGTTTAAGAATTTTATTGACTATCATTGTGTACCATCATCATGTTAATCAACACTTCATGTATCTTGAATTTGTAGCACCAGTAAGGACCAAATGTGATACTGCTCAATTCTCTATTCTCCCATTTCTGGGTGACAGATATTATCTTAGAATTGGCAAGTTTTATGTTTCTATTATATGTTTGAAACCCTAACTTGGAAGAACTTCATGCATACGAGACTAGTTTTTCCTCTTTATCATACAAAAGCTCATTATCCAACCTGATTCCTAGAAATCACAGCTTGTTTTCAACAATAATGAAGTCATCTTTGTCTTTGCCCTTCAATGATGGTACCAGGCATCCTTCTTAATATGTGTTTTTTGCATTTTCTTCTTTTTCCTGTATTCCTTTTTGAGCTTTTTCCCTGGTTATATAAAGGGTTTCATTTTAGCAGAATTACACATGCAAATAACATACCTAGATCATCCCCCTAATCACCTCCTTCTGTTTAACTCTTAATACTGTAGTCAGAAGCTGTATATTTGTTCACAAATTCTCTTTAATTCATTTATCTTTGCTCACTCAAGTGTCATTACTCAAGTTTCTACCTTTTATTTATTGAAATACTCATTTCATTTATCCTTAATCAACTTCCCCAAAACAAGTTAAAATGGACTGTAAAGTATCAAATGTAATAAAACATGAAATAAAAGAAAAAATGGAGAAAAAAATGAGACCAAAAGGGGACAATAAAACTAAGATAAAGACAAAAATAATGTTGAAACAAGTTACTTATAAAAAAGACTCTCACTTACTATATAACCTGCATATTATTTTCTGACAATTTATTTCCAACTGAAAATAAAGTGCATTATTTTATGTATGATTTAAAATCTCCATACAATAAAATAAAACTATTAAATAGCTGAATTCCCTCAGGTAGAAATATTAAAAATGTATTTTCCCTATTATCATCACTATAAAGAAGACTATAATGCAGCTACCAGGAATTTCAAACATATTCTTACAGTGAATAAAAATGTTTAGTATGATAATTGGTAGAGACATTTGTTTTACGGTAGCCCATATCATAATTTCAGTCTGAAATTAGAAAATAAAATTCTATAGAAGAAGTAAAGTAAAACAGTTCAGCTAAAAAAATCTGGCCTAATGTAAAGGAAAATGATAATAAGCCAATGAGAGATGGAAAATACATAATCCCGTATCTCTAAATGATGGTATAACCCTCACTGATGTCAGATAGTTTATTCTAATTGTTGCATTTGTGGTCCCAGGGAACAGCTACCAATGATTTGGACATGGAATATGAGAGAAGGGCGAATACTATGGATCTACTCCAGACATGAATTTTATCCCTTCTCTTCGGGAGCCACACTAAGATTATTTTCTTGATTAACCTTGGATATGTAACGAGCAGCAGTAACAAATACACTTACTGCAGGTGTTTTAGTTTGCCTTTTAAGCAAGGATTCTAACATTTTAACAGCAGCTATTTGTAGAGGAAAATTATTTTTCTCTTTTTAAAATGCCATAGCCTGAATGACAAGATAAATTCTTTAGATAAGGAAACCCACCACTGCACCCAGAGGTAATAAAGAACCACTTTTAGTGTGGTATCTTAAAATACTGTAGCATTTTTTTTAAAGGATAAGTGAGCATCATTGATTGACAATACTGCAAGTTATGGGTTAATGTAAAATCAGTCAGGAATAGCCAACGGAATTTTAAAGACAAGAGAAATAAAGAAAACTAGAAAAATACATTATATTTATGGAGTCCAATGCTAAAACTATATTAAGTCAGTAAAATACTGATAAATGAGGTAGAAAATAGATTAATGGAGCAACACTGATTGTGTTCATAACTTATGATTATTTGATTTTATGGTTGAGTCATAAATTGAAGATACTTTCAAAATCATACTAAATCAACTGATTATCTAGATAGAACAGGTTAATTATGACCATCTCAAATTTAACAGAAGCCACTTTCAGGCATATTATAATTCTATATTTAAAAAATTAAACTGTCAAATTTCAATAAGAATTAGAAGTTAAAAATTGCCAAAAAAATTAGAATAAGCTTCTGATATCTTGCATAATAATCAACAAAGTATTACCCAATTTTTATTCATATTTAGATTATAAATACCATTAATAATGGGTTATGCTAGCTTAGAGGAAAAATAATAAAATTAGATTGCATTTAAATTAAGAATTGTTCTACTTACTAGAAGTCATCAAGAGCACAAAGTGTAAACTAACCATTGCAAAAATATTTATTTTCCATATGTTTTAAATATATGGTTCATTTCCCATACATCAAAAATATACAAAGGGTTCCTGAAATTAAGGAAGCATGTGCATACAAGAGAAGATATCCAGATGATCCTTAAGTACATTAAAGCACATGATGCCATTATTTACCAAGAAAATGCAATTCAGAAATACAATGTGATGCTACTGTTTATCTACTAGGATTGCTAAACTTAAGAATCAGAGAAAAGACACTGTTGAGTGCTGATAAAAATGCCGAACAATGAAATCTCACGCACTTCTTGACAAACAAGGTCATCAGTAGAGAAGGCCAATTAAATAGCAATGGTTTAAATTTTATGGAAGTGCTCACTGTTGTGGCGATGCAAATGTTGAATATGAAGAGATATGTCCACATCTGGAAGCTAGTTTTAACCTCTATTTATGTTCAGGTTTTGAATTAGCAATTCAAAACTAATCCTAAAAATTAGTAATCTATTTAACAAAAAGGCAATCCATGAATTTTATAGTAAAATTATTGGTAAAAACCAAGGTATCTCCAACTTCTATCAAGAAAATTAATTTAAAAATTATGATATAACAACAAAATAGAATTATACAATGGTGAAAAGTTTAAACTATGATCATGCACAACAAGTATAAGTATATCTCATAATAGAATAGATTAGGACCAGGAATATAGCTCAGTGGCCAGCACTGCCTGGCATGAGCGAGGCTGTGAGTTTGATTCTCAGCACCAGAAATGAACAGATAAATGAAATGAATAGAATAGCTGAAATGAAACACAATGAAATTTATACTCAATTTTATTTGTATGCATGTCAATAAAAATAAAGTGATGGAATATTGGTCATATTTTGGAAATTCATTTATAAAATTAAAAAAAAACAAAGAAAGAAAGCCAAAGAGAAAAAAAAAAACAATGCAAAATAAAAAAGACATGTCTGCTTCAAACCAAAAGTTTTTTATAAGATAACAAAAGAATAAGCTTCTGATTATTTTGCATAATGATCAACAAAGTATCACTCAATTGTTTATTCATATTTAGATTTTAAATACCATCAATAATGTGCTATACTAGCCATAAAACTAACAATGTAGACTGGGATATCTATTATTTTCTATATTACCTATCATTTTCTATATTACCTATCATTTTCTATATTATTTACATAAAAAATTAATATAGATAAATAATTCAAATTTGAACATAGGAAAAAATCAGTATGGTATTCTTTAAATGTAAAACAAAAAAAGGAGGATGGGAGGTAAAACATAAGCAAAACCAATAGAAGAAAAAAAAAAAAGACTGAACAGTTGATGTTTTGTATGAGTCAGAAAAGCCAAACCTGTGTTTTGACAAAACCTAACTGTTACCCTGACCTAGTTTCCTGTAACCATTATTAGATCAGTACACTCAGTGTTAAAATACTGAAGTTATTTATTCCTCCTCTTGCTGATGCTAGTTGTAAGGCCAAATGGTGGGATAACTCACTTCTTTGCCTACACTCTGCGGTTCAGAGCAGCAACAGGCAGCCTATTAGAATCGCTGGACATTCTCCCTTCTGTCTATGGTATCCAAGAAGAAAACATCCATTGGCTATAAATTGTAAGAATACATTGTCAAGAAAGACACCTGCCCATGTCAAAGTCAAACAAAAATAAACTGGTGGTGAAAAATTCCCCAGATAATGGTTACTTGAACAAAAGCAGTGCTCACGAGTGAGTTTTCATAATAGGAAATTATCATGCAGTGCAGTTTTATATATAGGTAAATGTATTATACAATTTTCATAAAATTTAGCTTTTGGAAAGAAATTTTTGTCTTATCTAAACAGTTTTCCCCCTTATTATTCTTATTTTTTAAGGCAGGCTTTTGTGGCACTGAGCTGTATTCCTGGCATGTATTTTCTAATAGTTTATTCCACAATGTAATTGTTGGCAGCACACTTTAAAGACTAAAATTAATTTTGGCCATATTAAGTTCACAAAAGTTATTGGGCATTTATCTCCTGAATAAATATTGCTTAATATTTCTGGATAATGAAAAACACTATGGTTTGAATAATTTATATTTTTGTAATGATGAATTCAAAGCATATTTATTTTCTTTTTAATTGTTGTTTTTGTATTTTGTGTAGAATTTGTAGGAAGGTATAATTGATATTTATAATTTAATTAACTACATTAAAATAAGGATACCTCAAAATTTTATTCCAAGATAAATTTTTATGTATGTATTATTTCTATTTGTATATTATTTAATTATATAGAAAATGCTTCTCCTTTGATATTATCATATTGAAATAATTGTTTTCTTCTATAAAAAAACTTCAGTGGCATTTTAATGTTCATCTGTGAATATCTCTATGCACATATCATACAAACTATGATTTTTGAGCAGGTAAGTTTGAAACGAAGGAATGTTTTGAACAATAATACTAACCAAAGTGCTACTGCAAAAGAAGCGAGACACCAAAGTCCGGGGTTAAAACCGTCTTTGATTTCAGTACCTCACATTTTCTGTTGGGTGAATTGCCTGAAGCAGTAAGTGGAGATAGAAAGAGAGGTCTTTGCAGTTCATGTGCTCTGTGGCATTGCTGAGAGAGGGGTTCTTATCCCTCTACTTTTTAAAACTAGCTGTATTTAACTTGAATTCTCTTCAGGCTTTTAAAGCAATGTAGCTTTTTTTGTATCCCCTCTGAGAATAGCTTGAAGGGCCTTTTCCTTCTCCCTGTGTTGGCCAAACTTGTGGAAAAGCTGCAAAGCCATAGAAATCTTAATACTGACAAGACATATCTCTTTCACAATTTTATGCCTGATAAATCTCTAAAATTTCCCACAGGGCAAAACCTTAGGAAAGTGTGTCACAGACAAAACTACTTTCAGTGTTTCTGAAATTTTCATATAAATGGAAAATTCTTCTCCACCAGCCCATGTAGAGTCAACTATCTTAGTCCAGAGTTTTCCAGGTTAATTATTTTGCTTCTGAGTGAACAATAGATATTAGATTTTTTTTCTTTAGAATCAGTGAATGAATCATTCTGTGGTTGCAGAATATATATTTGACCTCCTGTAATTGCTTTAGATATCCTCTTTATTGTTTTCAACATACTAAGTGTCTGGAGGGGGCAGAATAATCTGTAAGAAACCCTGATATTGCTGGCTTGGCACAGGGGTGTTTAGGACACACTGGGTTCCAGGTGCAAAGTGGATAAAATTAATGCTTTAGTGAGAAAAATATGTTATAAAATGATGATGACTGCTCGGCAAGCAGGCAGACCTTCTGTACCAGCAGACTGTGTGAAGGAATGGTGACGCTGGGGCCTCCAGGCTTATGTCTTTGTTTTGCTAACACAAGCTAATTGGAGCTGCAGCCTTCTAGGGGAAAGACAGTGAACTACGTGTGTGCCAGAAGCAAGTGCTCGCAGCAGCACAGGCTCATTCTTCCAGGGAACACAACTATATAAAGACCCTTTGCAGTAGTGGTTAAATGTTACATCTTTTCTCTGTGTATAAGACATTGTTTTCAGTTACATAGTACAGAAGAAATAATTCGATTTACCTGAAAAGGTTAATGAATGTTTTGTTTGGGCTCATAATTTCAAACATTCATATAATTGTTTGAAATCATGGCTGTTACCTGGGTATGGTATCTCATGCCTACAATCCTGACATTCCAGAGGCTGAGGCAGGAGAGTCACTGCAAGCTCGAGAACAGTCTAGGCTCCAAAATGAGTTTAAGAACAGCCTGAACTGCATTGTAAAACCTTGTCTAAAAAGGACCAAAAAAAGACACAGAAAAGATTAGAAATCACGGCTGTTAAGAGTTAGTGTAATAGCAAAAGTCATCGCAAAAAAGTTCAATAATACAGTAAGAGCACTTAACGCTCAAATATCATAAAGTGTTTTAATAGAGATCAATGGATTATTTATTCCTTGGTTTCATTTTGTTTTTTCTATGAGGTGAAATGGCAATATATTTTACCATAATATTTAAGATACATTGAAAATGTTTGGTGAAGAGCTATATACAGAAGATTCTTTCAATAGTGAATGTGTATCCTGGAGGCAGATGGATATACCTGAGGATAAAGACAAGTTGGACTTTGGTGTCTCTTACATGTCCAACAAGTAGCAAAAAGACATCAATCACATCACTGAAATTCTCAGAAAGGGATTTTTCCTGTGTGGATACTCACTTGATAAGAATTCTATTTTGAAAACATGGTACTCAGCTTTGTAGACTCAGAAATGTGAATATTCAAGCACTTTGAATCATTTAGTCTCTGGAGGATTAAGTCAAACTAACCACACTCACAAAAGTCTAATTTACCAGATAACCAAGTAAGACCTAATTATTATTAAATAAAGCATATAGGTATCAAGAGGACTGAATACTTCTATTTACTGATCAGCATATTTTTCCCTATGGGTGAGTTAAATTATAATTATATGATTTCACAGTCAACATGGGACTAAAGCAAGCACAGTTAATTGGATGTTTTATTGCCTAGTATTCTCTATTCCTGAAAGTGCAAAGCAACCATTTCAACACAGAAATGCAGAAACGGTGGTCGCTCAATGGGTGGAAGCTATTACCCATAAGAAAGTTGTCTAATAGTCTTCCAAAGTACACAGTAAATATATAAATAAATTGTGGGTGTCCAATAGAGTGTTAAATCTTAATATGCATCTTGCTAAATTTAGAATGTGTAGCTGTATGTTGCTATGATAAATAATACTACTGTTAAGAAACTCTTTTGAACAGACTTTCAGAAGTTTTCTATTTTTTTTTTTTGGAGGCTTTTAACGTTTTTAGAATGTCTCAAAGCATCTGTAACTCCACAGAACAATAGTTCTCAACATTTTTGGTCCCAGGATTCCTTTATACACTTACGGATTATTTTAAAACTCCACTGAATCAATCAATTGTGAAATTAAAACTGACACCAGAATTCTATATAGTAATTCATTTAAAAAACTGACAGCGAACCCCTACATGTTAAGCCAAATAACATGCTTCTTAGAAAAGAATGGCTCTACATTTACTGTTGGTAAACAGTATGATATCGTTTACATTTTAACAATCTTTAATTTCTGGCTTAATAGAAGACAGCTCTCTTTGTGTTTCTGCATTCATTCTGCTAAGATATCAATAGTTTACACCTTTTGAAGAAACATTCTGTACATCCATGACAGTAACACTGAACAAGGAAAGTGGCCTGTGCAATTATTATTTAAATAGTTTTCATAGCAGAGACTTCCTGAAAAGAGCCCAAGGATATCCAAAGTGCTCAGATCCCTCTGTTGGAACTGTTATCCTAGAGACTGGTTTCTAGGTTATCACTGTATACCTTTTTTCTAGTCTCCTAATCTACTTTCTTAAAACAAAACAAAGCACTGTTTGCTTGTTTGTTAGGCCTGTTAAATAGGTGAGGCTCATCATTTGCTACTATCCAACAAACCAATCAAACTTACAAAGACCTATAATTAGAAGTGCTGACTGCTGAAGCTAAGGTCAGTAAAGGGACAGATAGAGGAAAAAAATCAGGAAATTTATCAACAGATATAATGGACAGGAGTCACATAACCACAGACAGGTCTGAGGTATAAGTAGTTAGGATCAGGAGAAATGTACTTAGCAATAAGGACTTGAGGGGGATGGGAAGCCATGCAAGTTACCTGTGGATTTGAAGAACTTGTGTTCTGGAATCCAGCTCCCACCATGCCTTCTAAGGCATACTGCTGTCACATGCATGTAAGGTGACATTGCCCCCATTTCTCAGTCTCAGCATAAAAATAAAAGAAAAAGGAGAAAAAGAAAAAAGTCTATTTCACTTTTATCACAAGCCCTGTTTCTTCCATATAAAATGTTCCATAAATTTTTTCTTGATACCCATACTTTTAAAAAAATCTCTTGCATTTATTTATATTTCTCATAATTTCATTTTCCTATATTATGCTAAAATAATGTCTGTAACTTTCAGCTATCTGGACAAATAAGAAATTACTGTACCAGTGACTAAACATGGGGTTACTGTTACTCTTTCAGGATAACTCACCCGTGAGGACATCTTACTACTTAACCAATATTGGCTGTTACCCTGATGATAATGGTTCAGAGCCTGGTGATCAAACTGTTTCTAAAGAACCCAACTACCTGATCAGTGAGTTTAAAGTTTTGTCTTCTTGGGCCATTTCAAGTACTGGGTTCATATTCAAAAGTTTTGAGACAGACAAAATAAGGGTGGATCTTAGCCTACTCAGTCACTGGAAGAATACTTGCTATATGGCATAGACTTGGACAAAATAGAAACATTTCATCTAGAACAATTTATATTTAACTCTTCTGACATATTACCTTAGGGTCTGTCATAGTTCTAAGATAATAAAACAGTGAACTGATGATTCTAAAATGAATAATCCTCCAGTCATGTTGATCTCTCAATAGATACTGCATTTAAATGCTTGTGCCTCTGTTCTTTAAGTTATCAATGGAAATATTTTACAGTGATGTAAAACTTATCATTTCTTGTTTAGCAATATTATAACAGTTGAAATCTCTTCAACTGTTATAATGTATATAATGTATATATATATATATGTGTGTGTGTATATATATATATATATATATATATATATACATTTGACAATCTGAGACATATATTGTCCCAAAAGGAAACTGTGTTTTTATGAAATATATATATGGAAGAGGGAGAGAGGAAGAGAGAGGGAGGGAGAGGAAAAGATAGAGAGAAGAAGAAAGGGAGACAGAGAGAGAGAGAGAGGAAGAAAGAGACAGAAAAAGGGAGAGGAAGAGGACAGAGAGAGAGAGGGAGACACAGAGAGAAGATAGGTACAATAGTTATATTGATATATTAGTTAATTAGAAATTTGAGATTTGGCAAATAATTGTAATTCTGCGTACATATCAAGGAAACCTCTTCAGTTATTAAATTGATGGCATATTTATACTTACTGGTAGATCAATATTCATAAAATATTGGTAGACAAGATCAAATATCAATTATCTTTACTGTATAGTCATACACATCAACATATTACAGGGAAAGAATAAAATACAATGAACTAAAATAGTACTGCAATTACCTCTTTTTTTCAGATAATTGTTCTCTTTTTAATTGTGTACATCCAATTTTAAAGTTTTAGTTTTTCTAGGTAAATAAACACATTATAATAATTAGTATGCCCATTTATTATTATTATAAAACTACCTGATTCATCAGTTTACACATTTCAGTAAAAAATAGTAAAAAGGGATTGAAGATTTCTGAATACTACTCTGAAGCATTCGTTCTGAGGAATTAACTCACTGTGCTTATGAAACTTTGACCTCAAACAGCCTTGGTTGATCACTTTCACCTTCTAACAGAATTTCTTGAACTCTGTGGGTCCCAGAATTTTACTTATTAGGCCAACATTTAACAGGGCTTTCTGGACAGAACTCCTATTTGCATAAAGTGAAGAAATGAAAATAAAGTGCTAGGCCAGGTGCCAGCAGATGATAAGGCCATCTAATGTAACTTAAATCATCGTACTTCTCTGCCCACCAGGCTTGCCAATTTTGTTTCATGAACTCATGATTATTAGATCCTCAAGCAATTCCAAGAGATAAAGTGTGCCCTTCTACATTTCTCCAGCTCAAAACATCTTCTATTGTAATCACTTGGCATCATGTCTACACCCTGAGATGCTCTATAATATAAAAGAATGGACCTGGTCATTGCAGAGCTGTGTCAGTTTCATAGCCCTTCTTTTGCTTTCATTAATCAGAGTTTAGTTGCTATAGTAGGAAAAGGGATATCTGTGAATGAACATAATTGAGTGAGATTTTTAATTACATGTCTTCCGAATGCCCTTAATAAATGAATGTAAAACACAAGTACCAGTGAATAGAGTTATATTCTGAAGTACTTTTCAAGCTTAATTTTTTGTCAAGCATTTGAAAGGGTTTTGAGTAGCACTGTTAGAGTTTCCCTTACATGTTTCAGCAGATTTATTCCTTACAAAAACTGTTTCATTCTTCAGTGTTGTACTGAGGAATCATCTCAGAATTGCATTGACATCCTAAATTATTAAAATATTAAATAACTTTGAATTATATTTGTAGCTATCAAGGTTTTATTGAAAATGTTCAGTTGGAAAGATATCACTTGTGGGTTCAGAAGTATGATGGAGGATGGAATACTGAAATAGTATTAAAGATTTTGTTCCATACTGTCAACAAAATCTTTAATAAACCCCAAATAACCAATGAAGTCATCCCATTAAAATATCTCCCAAAGACTTTTTAGTAGAAATTACTAATCTTGCTTAATCATTGCTTCATACTACCAATAGTGAAAAGGAACATGCGATTCTAGTTGATATTAAATATGGCATGATTTATTTTGAGGCTTTCATTTCTTTCAACTGAAAATTTTAAATTACTCTTAATTAAAAATCCTGAAATTGTACAACAGTTCCAAAATTGCATGTGACTTCCTTTAGTTACTAAGGCTGTATTAATCTGTTGCACCTCTTGGTACAAATATGAATCAACTTGTTAATGTTTTTTGTTTATTCTTGAGAATCAAAATGTGTCCAGTTTGCAGCTTTTCCCTAGATACAAGCAGCACAACAATGCCAATTAGATTGATTTTTTTCTGTGAGAAAGGTGATTCTTCATAAGGAACTGGAATAAAGCCAGCTGAGCTCACCAGGACATAAGTCCCATCTTGGCCTCTGCCTCAGGTTACATTCAAAACGGAACTGATCAGTAGGTGCTAAGTTACCCTTACAGAAGAACAAGACATTCTGCAGTGCTGTTTCACAGCAGAATGAGTATAGACTACAATATTGTGCTGTATATTTCCAAAGGCTGAAAGAATGGATTTTGTGTATTTTCACCATTAAAAAAATGTTTCAAGACATAGGTATTTACAACCGGATTTAAACATTACAGAAATACATGTATCAAAATATCACAAGGTACTTCATTATTACATATGTTTTACTTTTATGTATCTGTTAAAAAATAGGTGTTGCTAAATAAAACAAAACAGATTAAACTGCAATACAACTGTAGACACAAGTTAACAACACTTGACAAAAGAGAAATAATCTCAGTTTTGTATCTAAATTAAAAGGAAACACTTTACCTCAAGATCGAGAAATGTTATATAAGAAATTTCTTGGTGTAAAGACAATATTTTAATGACCCTTTGTGTTGTTCCTAAGCAATAAAATGTCAAACTACCAAAAATGCAAAAATAATTTCACCAAGAGTAGATTGCCACAACACATTGGTTTTGTTACTTGCAATCATGAAAAGACTGTAATCAATTACTTTGTATAAGCATTTCAAAAATCAATAAGCTCTTTATGCATAAACTAGAAAATGTAATTATATTCGTATTTTTTCCTTCCCACATTTATATTTTTAAGGGGTTTTCTGCTGCTCATGGAGAATAAGTATCTTTTTTTTCCAAATCAGAGTAGGATAGCAGAGATGACTGGCACAGATTAGGATTGTTAGCAGTGAAAGTATTGAGGGATTGTATTCTCGATATACTCCAGAAACAAGAAAATGTAGATTGAATACAAGAAGATGGTGAGCTGTGAGGCAGGAAGCAGGAATGATGCTATCAATGTTGTTCTAAATAGCTGATGAATATAGACGTGACTAAGTTTGGGATGATTCAGGCAAGAGCATGTTTGGCAAAAAAACAATATGGTCCAACATTGTCCAAGTTAAGTTGACAGTATGTTGGAAATTCAGGTGAATGTCAGATGTGGTGGTGCATGCTTGTAATTCCAGCATTTGGGAGGCTGAGGCAGGAGGATTATCGTGAGTTCCAGGTTAACCTCTGCTACATAGTGATTTCAGGGCAACCTGAGCTACACTAAATAACCTTGACTCAAAAAACATAACAAAACACTAACAAAAGAGCTCAAGTGAATCGGTCAAGTAGATATCTGGTATAGAGTCCATATGAAGAGATGTGGAATCATTAGCATAGACAGTATTTACAGATGATAAATGACTGACTCTGTCATTTGAAAGAAATAAATATCAACTGACCAGTATTTCTCTAAGATTAAAAAATAACACTTTCATAGATGAGTGACTAACAGTCCATGACTGATGGTCATGATTGATTAGAGTCTATTACCATCCCATATGGTAGTTACATATGCCACACTAGAGCTCTCTTTCTTGTTCAGCTTTTCTTGGCCTCAAGCCCACATCCTTGTATCTTAAGAATATATTAGAATTCCATTGTCTCTTATCTTTGACTTTTTGTTCATGTCTTTTAATCATTTTCATGCCCCTTAGTGAAGACCAGAAACAAGGATACGTTTTGAGAGACAACAGAAGACCAAACTGGATCTAAAAATGATGAAAATAAAATTATGAATTCAACAGATATAGGGTCAAATTAAAGGATCAGTTTTTCTTTGTTTCCTAGAGCTCCTGGGGCAAAGTGTTTTGCACTGGATGTACTAAAGCAATAGAAATTTATTGTATCACATTGCTAGATAGCTAAAGTTGTCTTCAAGACTGCACTACCACTCAACGCTCAGAGAAATTTTTCTCCCCTTCTTCCAACCTTCTTGGGTTGATTGAAACCCTCAGATTACTTTCCTAGTAGCTGCATTACTCCAATGTATTCTTCATGTCTAATACATTCTTCATGTTCTCTCTCTCTGCTGTTTCACTTTTCTTTCTGTATTTGTGTTTTTCTTAGAAATAAAATTCATTAAATTGAGGATCCACTGTCATCTACTCCGATCTCATCTTAGTTGTACTTAAAAGATATTATTTCCAAAAAAGGTTTAATTTATAAGCACTGTGGGTTAGGATTTCAGCATTTCTTTTTAGGAGACACAATTCCAGGCAAATATAGTTAAATCACTGTTATCAAAGGACACTTGAAGACAAGAGAGAGTAGAAGTGGGATTTTGACTACATGACAGATTAGCTTTTGTCAAACAAGCAAGATTAGAAGGGTGTCAAGCCTGCGTTCCTATACGAATTTCAGACTAGATATTTACCTTCAAGATCTGGCTATATGCTTCCGAAGTTTGGTAGTCATCTGGACCATCAATGTATTCATCAGCATGCTATTATAATTAAATTATCCTCATTTTATAGATTTGGAAAGTAAGTTAAAAGGATATGAATCAACTTGATTAATGTAATAAATCACTAAATTGGGATTAAAACACAGTAGAGAGCTGAAATAAATAACACCTACTTTAAAAGTCTTTTCAGAAGAGAGCAGTTACAAGCAGAGATTAATGTATGTGTATGTACAGAATCACTGAAGAAATGAAAGCTGCATAGCCTTGGAGCTAGGATTCTCTGCCCTACTGCTGTTTCTTGTTCTAAATAATTTAGAGTACAAAATTATGGCCACTAGGCAGAAAGGAAATAACTCTAGCCTAGAATTAGAGTCATTTGAAATGGAAAGTCAGATCATATGGCAAAATACTGTTCCATACCCTTAAAATAAGTAAAATGCAGAAGACTTTTAAGGAATAATATGAAATGATGTGAAGAAGTCTTTTAAAGGATATTATAAAGTACTGAAAGAATGTTGATATTAAGATGCATTCTAGCTATTATTTTTCCTTTGATATTATGTACTTAAGAATAATATGTTTTTAAATAATATAATATAAATAATTACTGAATAATAATTAAAATTTAAATACCATAAATTATGCTATCACCTAAATGTATTTTTCCAATGGAAATGCAAAATGATTATATAGAAAATTAAACAGATTTTTCTTTTGCTGAAGGAGCACATACACTTGTATTAGCTTTCTTTCTTATCACTGAGAAGCAATACCCAGCATCTTCAACTTATAGGAGATGTTTAGCTTGCTCTATGTTTTAGTCTGTGATCAGCTGTTTGAAGCCAAAGATGTCATGGTGAGACAGTGTGGTAGAGCAGAGTTGCCTAGCTCATGTCTTCTGGGCGAGGAAAGAAGATCAGATCCCAAGGTCGTGTCTCCATGACCCAACTAGACATACTTAGAAATGTGTTTCTCCCATCCCTGTGTAGGATCCCAAAGGTAATTTAATTGAGACTCCAACTTGTCTGTCACAGGGTCATTTAATTTTTTTCTATTTATACAAATTAACAATATTTATCTAAAAAGATACATATTTAATAAATATGTCTTGGAAAAATGCATGACTCAAATAACTAGTGTAGCATAAGAATAAAAATAATTTTGTAGACATAATAGTGTTTACAAAGCATTCTGAGACAGATTTTTGAGGCATATGGCACTTTATAGACCTGGGACTAAGATCTATTTACAACTTTGTGTTTTGTAATCAATAAATATGTGAATCACAGAAATAGCTTTTCCACAGAAATACTACATTTCCTGAGGGAAAAGTGATGATTTATCTTTTAAAAAGTATTCTGTAGTAGAAATTGCTTATGCAAACTTGTAACTATACTTGTTAATACACATCAGTGATCTTAATTCCAAGATTATTAGAGCACAGAAAGTCATTAAGATATCAAGAATAGAAAATCCTTTGGAAGCTACAAAAACCATCTTGAACATTAGAAATTAGTATAATCATAATTTGTGAAGATAAGTAAGATCTACACTTTATATAAAGAGGTTTTACCTGGGCAAGGAGGCTTACCTTACGGAGAGTGGCTTTAATTCCGTTAATTTTACCTGTCTATTGTAGTGAGTAAAAAAAAATTCTTGGTGGTTGTTGAACCAGTTTACTAGAAGTAAATCACCTTAAATAATAGATAAATGTTCTTTAATTTGTATATAATTTTATAACAGCAAAAAATGGAAAAATGGGTGTTTAAACAGTGGAATCTGGGGTTTTTAATGTGTCTACATCATGTAATTAACAGATTGGTGGCTTAAATTTTTTTACAAGATGGGAAGCTGTATCTTCTCTCTCAAGAGTATTTTAAATTACACATTAATCCAGGCAATCGCATCTTCTCTTTAGACAGTCTGACCAAAGATGTCCTACAATCAAACATTTTAAGTAATGTGCATAGCATTCATTTTCATAATATAGATAACCAAATTTAAGTAAAATACTAGATCTTACTAAATACATTAATCATAGCCATCATAGATTACTGATTCTGTGACCTATATAGAATATGCTCTTTCCATCCCTATTTACCCCAGACATCTCTACTTAACAACATTCAATTGAACATATGGGAGATAACACAAGTATTTTATTCCATTGTGTAATAGGAATGTAATTGTGGTCTTATAAAGAATATAGATCATTGTCACTAAAATTGTATGTGTTATTATAAAAGTTATATTTAAATATATCACTTATCCATGTAAGTTTTTTCCTTGAAGTTTTCAATGGACTTCTGAGCTAATTGTTTTTTATAACACTCATAATGTATTACTATTCCGAGGTAGTAAGACAAGATAATTAAATTAACTGTGACTTTGTAACTAATGCTTAGATTTTTGAGAACATATGCTTCTTTCATTCTCTAATATATTCAAACTTTGACCTAGCAAGTTTTTTTCTCTGCTTCAAATTAACCCAAGGTTCAATTTCATAGAATAATAACATTTTAATAAAACTGAATAGTATAAGATGTATTACCATAAATGAATTAATAATCCTTTGATTACAAGTGCTGCTGAGCACTTGGAAAGGCAGATTTCGCATGCAGGTGACTAGCCAAGCACTGCCATCTTTTTTCATCAATGAATTCACCACTAGATCATGAGTTAGCATTTTATTCCCTAAAGCATGTATTTTCTTCAGCAGCAACATTGTAATATGTATTTTTCTGATTAGGGATCATAAATGACTGACTACAATATAAATCTATTGGAAATAAAATGATTTCTAAGTCACTGGATCTTTACAGTTCTTTTCTCAGACATCTTTAGTGCAAGCCTTTCATCTCCGTGTTCAAAGTTGACTTCCAGATACCCAGATACCAGAAGGGAAAATGTCAGGACAAGCATCTTAGTTGACTCAGATTGGTATAACATAATGCCACTGACTCAGTAGCTATAAACACCAGGAGTTTATTTCACGTATTTCTGAAGCATAATTAAGTGCACAATCAAAATATAGTCAGACTTCTTCCTCATGCATAGCAATGATCTTCTGGCTATATCTTCTAATGGTAGAAATAGTATCTTCCCATTCTCTTTTATAAGGGCACTACCTCCATTCCTAGGAAAAGTGCCCATTCTCTAATCACCTACCAAAGACCCTCATTCCTAATACTATCACATTAATATTTTGAATTTCAGCAAATTTGAGGGGGCTACAGGGATTCTGACTACAATAGCCAACTAAACCAATTCTCTTTAAGTAACACTTCCAGGAATGTCCACTGACTATTTTGATTTATCATCTAATGACAGCAACTATGTTATAAGGCAGTCATTAACTATAGGAGATGTGAGTATATGAAACTGGGAACATTAGAAAGCTGTCATGAAAAAATGTTATACTTGTTTTAGCAAAAAAAGTGTTTGGAGAAATGAACATTAGGCCAATAGAAGGGTTTGTTATAAAAACCATGACAAGTTTATGTAAGAATTACTCAACCTACATTCTCTTATTTGTGATATGAATTCCTCTCATTCTACCTATCAAAGTTGATTTCCTTTATTAATCAGTAATGATACTATGAAAAGTCACCTCAGGTTTTTAAAACCATTTCTTTTTTTCCATTGAGCTCCCACTTGCTCCACTCCAGTCATCTGTGTTCAACATAAAATATAGTCATACCATATAATCTCTTCCATCCCATACAGAAGCTATCTTTTTTTTATTATTGGGCTTTAGCTTACCAATGGTAGTATGTTTGGTCTCCCAAACCACAAACATCTGATACACAGCATTCAGCAGTTTATTATAATGCAATAAGTACAGAAAGAAGTGATCTGTGAAATTCAAGCAATGCAGACTCTGTCCACTCATCTAACCCACAGATGCTGTCCCTGTCCTTAAACCTCTTAGATCTCAAGGATGTGAAATATTATTTTCAAAAGTCAAGAGAAAATTCTGGAAAACAAGTAGTTTACCTACACTTTCCACAGGGGGAAATTGCAAATAATATTTTAATAAAATCATGAAGCAAATAATATACAATAAAAATAAACTTTTAGCAGTTAAAAAAATATAGTAACTTTTAAGGACAGAAACTCTTGAACTGTTATTCTCTGCCAGGAAATCCATTCTCAGCAGATATACATATCTATGTTAACATAGGCTACCAGCCAAAACTTATGTGGACTGTTTGTTATGATGAACTTTTTATTGCAATGGTGCATGTAGAGGGATTTGACCTGTATATGCCCTGAGAATTCTTTACCAGAGTATAACTCACTTTGACAAGATATTTAGATGGTACAGTTTAAATAAGAATATAGTCAGACTTCAAGACCCTTCACCTTCTAAATTAGCACCATTCAAAGAAATAAGTATTTAAAACAAAAACAAATACAGAGATGTATTTAGTAATTATTAAAATAATAACTTCAAATACACACTGTTTGTTACATATTATGCTAAAATATAAATTCAATATCTATTTCTTGGTACAAATATTACATGAAAAGATATTTTGTATATTTACTTTTCAGTTTCTTGTGAAATGAGCCCCAGGATATTTAATTCTATGATCTTACAATTATAAACTTGGGTGTAACAAGAACAAGGGATTTCAAATAAAATTCCTTTAATATTGTGATGAGAATTCTCATAAGATCTAGTAATAAGTGGTATAAAAAATATGAGTGTGATCCATCTGAGCAGTAGAAGCAATGCAAAGCTTATTCATAGGCACAAATTACATGCCAGACACTGTCCCAGGTGCTTTTATTGCTTAGGCTTGAGAAAAAATGTGGTGTGTTTTTATTTATAAATGTGTATGCATGTACATCAAAGTGTGTGTATGTGTGTATATCTTTTCAGTTTACTTATGTTTTTGAATTTTTTGTTATTTTGAAGGTAGTGAAGTACAACAGAACAAGACAGAACAAAGCCAGTTGAGACAGTGCAGTGAAATTGGTACCGAATGTCACAACAGGTTACTAGGATAACAGTAATAGGTGCCATAGTATATCTCGTTATCTTCATAATAGTTGTTCTTTCAAAAAGGTATAGCAAAATCAAACCAAATACAGAACATTATACAACATATCAAAACAGAATATTAAATAGAGCAATTCCATTAATCAGGACAAAGCAAAACAGTGATAACAATATTTGCCTTCAAAGAGATGGTAGAAGGAAATCCTCCCTGTTTGCTATATTGCATATGGTCAACCTCTCAAGAGATGCTCAGACCTCTGGCTCCCATTTGCTAATGGGGCAGGGGATGGGATATTTGATTCTCAGCCCCCACTCTGATAGGTTCACAGCTTCTTACCAGGGAGGTGAGAGGGTTGCTTGGTTTCCCAGCACCCTAAGCTCCAACATGTTGCAGACAGTTTACTTATGATTGAAAGCATGCAAACCATCCTAAAATAAGCATTCAAAATATATTTCTTATGTCGTGAGCAGTTTTCATGTTACACAATTGCACATTGTATTTATCATAAAATGGACAACAAATTTTTTATCTGAGTTAAAACTATTCCAGCAATAAAATCAGGATTAGTATTTCATATATGAAATTGCCTATTTTTATTCTCATTACTATTATTCACATTTTGCCAATATGCAAGATGGTGAAAGATGACTGTTTTCTGATACTAATCTCCTTTGAAAAAATGATTGTAATAATAATCATTAGTGTTGTTAGCTAAATATTTCCAGTTTTTCATATTTAGATACATAGTAGGATTGTGTCTCTATTGGAGTTCTCTGTTCTTGGAATCAAATTTCACCTTGCAACTTGTCTTGGAAAATAAAATGTGGAAAGTGTTTTTTGTTATTGTAGGTTGAAGATTTTAACCTAAAATCTTAGCTAATAAGTTTCTCTGATATAATAAAAGGCAGCTATAGAGACATTGACTGTACCATCAGTCTAGGCCCTTTACTAACCACAATGAACAAGAATGACTACCAGGCATGGTAGATAAAAAGTGTGATTGAGAACAAACTTTCGTTATTTTATATCACCAAAACTTGGGAGTACAATGTCAAATTATACATTAACCTATCCCGATGGTTAGGAATAGGAAAATCCACTGGGTGGTTTGATGCTCAACTGCTATCTAAAATTTGCAGTCATAATCATAATCAAATATTATTTTAGAGCCTATATCCTTTATACTGATTTTCATTCATTCAGGAAACATTGAAAAATCAGAATGACACTGTAGATTTTGCTAGACTTCAGTGTATAAGGTTGAATTAGATGTATCCTTTGAACTCAACAATCTTGTATTTTAGTATGAGTATCTAACATTTGATTAGTAAATGATAGAGAATCTATTTCCTATTAAGTATGGATTACTCTAGTTTTGAAATAAATCTAGTATTTCACAGGAATCATTCCTGTAAGGACAGTACCTCATACAGATAAAACAACAGAAAAAATTAAATTGCAAAGTCAATTCATACTATATTGGACAATAATATAGCTGAAGTACATGTCTACATGATAATCAGAGTGTATACAGAAGAAAGCAAGAGGTTTCATTTTATTTTACATCATTTTTTCCTTACTGTGATTTGATTTTTCAAATCAACAATGTATTTGGAGATTGCACTAGGCAGTATCTAGGGCTATTCAGATACACCTCATACTGAGACAAGATTTTGGGAAATTTGGGCTAGAAGTCTGATTGTTTAGTTCTTTTTGTATTCTAAACATTATTTCTTTGTCTGATGAAGAGCTTGCAATTTTTTTTTCCATTTTGTAACTTATCTCTTCAGTTTTTATATTGTTGTTGTATGAAAGATTATTAATATGATGTGATCCCACTGTTGATTGTTAATATTTCCTGTATTATTGGGGTTTTGTTTATATAGTCTTTGCTTACACCCATGTATTCAAGTTTTACCCATTCTACTTTCACCTTTTCCATTTATCTGCTGTTTTTTAACTATTTTACCTTAATCTTAAAGAGATAAGTGTTTCTGTTTTTATATTTAGACATTTGAACCATTAATCCAAAGGGTAAATAAAAACCAAAATGAAGGATAGATTATTTAGAAATTAGAAGAAAATGTTCAAATGGGAAAGGGAAGAATATAGGGGTAGAGAGAGAACAAGAAAGAGATTAGGATACAATAATAAAAAAAGAATGGAAGGAAACAAACAGAAACAAAGTTTGTAACTGCAGAGGGACAGAAGGAGTCAAAGGAAAGAAAGCAAGTGGGAAAAAAGTATTAAGATATATACAAGTACAAATTGGCTATAATGATGGTGATCATCAGGTATGCCAAAAATATACCAATAAAATCAAATAAGAAAAAATAACGGACAATTTTGAAATCATGTTTTCCTTAACATTTTATTTGAGATTCAGAAGAATATGTGTGACTGAATAATTTAATCTTTCAATTTATTGGCTATTTCAAATTATATATTTTATATTTTATTCAATTATGAGAAGTACATATAAGATTCTACGTAAAATTTTCAACTAAAAATTCATTACCCAATGTTGCTAGTAGCAATGTAGATGCAGAAAACCTTCATGATAACTCATACCTTGTTTTCAAGTTTAGATAAAATGGGATTTAAAATAAGAGCTATAGTGTATTCATCAGGTAACTTCATTATATTTGAATTTTTCTTTTGATTCAAACTATTTTTAATATATAAATTAAAATATACTAGGAGGTATCTTCTTTGCATCTTCTCACACATGTAAAATCCTCAAGCATATCATTTGCTGGTGTTCAGCTTGTACAGAAAAGTATTTTAGTTTGTTTCAACTCTTGCTCCTCCTAAAAGCCAATTGAAATATCACAGAGGAACCGTTCCAAGGTCAACTGTTGGCATCAATTTAATATTAATTTTTATGTTGTAAAAACTATAAGTTGGGCTATTTTGTGTTTTACAAATATATAGTAAATTTTAGAACACTATATTTCACAGATATATACAAACTCCAGAGGCACAAATTGAATCACACTTACAATAAAACTACTGCAAACTTCTACTTACTCAGCAATCATAGCAATATGTTATAAACTCTCCCACATGTAATATTAAACACCATATTTTGAGAAACTGTATGACTATGAATTTTCTTTATGCTTGAAGATATTTCAATTCCTATTTGTTGCTTCCACTTAAAATTTCTTTTCATTTATCATGGTCCTTATGGCTGACTCTATGCAACTATCATTGGGGACCTATAACTGTTGATATATTTCATTCATTTCGCATGTTATTCACTTACTCTCAACTATAAACATTTCCAAAAATACTCTGTTTTCCTACTTACCTTGTATTCATTTGGTTCATTTGCCTCATTTCATGCACTTCCTAAGATTCTTCATTACTAAGAACATTTTATAATTAGTTTTAGTTTGATACAAAAATCCTGGACTCTTGATTAACATTTGTTTCAAATAAAAATCTGTCTTTTCAAGCAACAGCTCTGAAACTCTAATTTGCAGAAAAAGCAACTGGAATTTTTAAAAAGAAATGCATATGCTGCAAATGTAATAAGCTTCCAGGTGAAGCCAGTGATGTTGAATTAAAACCACAATTTAAATTTAAAGATGTTAACCTTTGAACATTTTTACATCCACTGGGAAAAATATTATTAATTGTTGTAAGTATTTACTGACAATTATTTACATTTGAGGCATCAAGAATTTCACCCCACCAAATTGCAGTGATTAACTGGTGAGCATAAAATTAATTAATCCAGGTTGCTGAAATCATGGGATTCATAGTCCATTGGAGGTAACAACAGAAAATTGTAACATAACATAGAAGTATCAATTAATATTAGCAATACAAATATTTTTAAATTTTAAGAATAATAAAAAAGATTTTCTTTACCATAAAAGTAAGTTATAGTGATCTTGGTAATATGTGGGAAGAACTAACTCTAAAAAATCAGCAGCTGAACAGTAAGTTAAAGAAGGCAACAGGTATGGAAATATGTGGAAGAAAACAGCCCCCAGAGGAAATAATCAATACTAAGTTTGTATCTGGCAACTCTTTAGAAAATGTAAAGTATGAAAAGGAAATGGAAACAGCCAGAGCATGGTAACCCTTGGAGGAGAATCCTAACCCAGACAGAGCCTAAAGAGCCCTTTTGATATTGAATATCTTTTCTCATTTTAAGATTTATACAATTTCATTAGAGTGGTATTGAAGTTAAAAATAAGAAAGACTCTTATTTCATGGAGAACATATTTTAGAGGCACAAAGTGTAAATGTGAAAACTATCAGGGAGTAGATTTAGGTAGAGAGTAGTACAGATATAAATGAGCAGGAATCATTGAACATAGCATAAGAAAATTAGAGATAGATTTCTTAGGTAGAAGAGGAAAATAACAATAGAGTTTGCATGTGTATTTATGTTATAAAATCAAGCAGCTAACAGGACTTGTCATGTATAGCACAGGACTTGAAGAGAAAGGAATAATTTCTATTGTGCACAGGCAGAGTTGGTAAAGTACTTACCCTACTCTGCAACTCAAGGATTAGCCCAATATATGAGTTAGAAATCATCAATCATGAAGCTGAATATTTCATCTAGGAGGAAGAAGAGATGGAATCAACAGAGATGATCCAATTCTAGAGTATTCAACATTTTGATACCTGGAGATATTTAAGATCTTCTGTAAAGAATATCTGCATAGAGAAAAAGCAGTAGTTTTAAAGAAAATAAAAAGAGGAAAGTATCCAGTGATAAAAAAAAAAGAACTAATTGGGAAAAGAGACTAACATATATAAGGATGTGTCCATTGGATTAGGGACCATGAAACAATTTCATTCACAAAATACTAAAAGAAGCCAGACTGACAAAGATTCATTATTCACATCACACACATTTTTGTGTACCATATATGTGTCAGACATAATATTAGATATACAGAATTTTTTTGATGAACAGATACAATCTCTACTTTCACAAGTATTTATTTGAAAGAGACATAGGCATTAGTTTCTGTGCTTTGATAAAATACCTACAAAATCAGCATGAAGAAAGATGTACTTTGGCTCATGATTTCAGAAATTTCTGTTCATGGTTGGCTGCCCTCATTGTCTCTGTTTCTGGGATGAGGTAGAGCATCCCACTGGGCAGCATGGGGTTAAACAAATGTATTCATCTCATGTTGGACAAGAAGCAGAGTAAGAAAGCAAAAACGGTGCCCAGCAACAAAATGCGCCCTTCTGTGCTATCCCACCAGTCACCTGCTTCATCCAATTAGAACTCACCTCCTTGTTAGCCTTT
>PVJX010018603.1:0-10625 GCA_004027295.1 Dolichotis patagonum
GAGTTCGATCCCCAGTACCAATACAAAAAAAAAAAAGTAAAATGACAGAGTCTTAAACGTGTATAACACAGAAGAAAAGCATCATAAAATATAACAAGGGCTTGGGATGTACCTCAGAGGTAGGAGGCAAGCTTGAGGCCCAAAGTTTGATTTCCAGCACTGAAATATCATAAACTAAAAAATTTCTGTTGTAGGCCGGGGATTTAGCTCAGTGGCTTAAGCGCCTGCCTGGCAAGCACAAGGTCGTGAGTTCGATCCCCGGTACCAAAAAAAAAAACAAAAAAAAAAATTCTGTTGTGTTAATTCTAATTTCTGAAGCAAATAAGGTTGTTAAAACAAAAAGGACAATTATTACTTACAAAAGAAAAAAATCCTATTACCTCCTATTCTACAGACTTACGGAGTCAAGAAGCTAAGACAAACTGTTGCAAAACTCTCAAATTTGCAGATAAGGTAAACTAGGGCTCACCTGAGATCACAGAAAGCTAGAGACAGAACAGGTATATGGATTCCACTATAGTGCATGGTACTGTACTGCATCTTGACCCTTCTTCCCAACCCTAGGAGCTAGGCAAAGGTGCTTGCTTTGATCATACCTGTTCTATGAACATATATGAAACATCTCTCTCACTGAATGTAAAAAGAAAAATAACACTTTAGTTCCTCTTATCTGCCTAAGAAATACAGGATGGAAATTCACATACACAGCAGAAAATAAACAAACAAATGAAGGGCAGTAACCATAAATGATAGACAATGTTCCTTTAAAGTCAGAATGCAAATGCTTTTAGAAAGGGTCTGTGCCTTCAAAATCTATCCTCCTTGTTGCTGTTTTGTAACACTGCTTCACTCAGTTAAACTGCCTGTCTAGCTGAGATTGTCTCAAGTTGCTGAGTAATTTCCAAGTCTCTGGACGCATGAGAACCTCAACCTACTTGCACAACCCCCTCATCCTCCAAAAAAAACAATCAATACAGACCACTGCCCCCAAATCCTTTTTTGTGGATGACAAGTTTGTAGACCTTTGTTGTTCTCATCTTGTTGTGCAGTTTCTTTCAACTGTTCCAGTCTTGGGATAGAGAAGTCATCTTGTCTCCCTGCCATTGAAACAAACAAAAAAGGGTAGAATGTAAAACTTTTCCCTGCCTCGCTTTTGATTTTAGGTCAGTGAAGATACTGGTATTGCTTAGTTGAGAAGTAGAGAGCCCAATGCTAGGATGAACTCCCCCTCCCTATTTACGAGAAGAGCGGTAGAACAAAGAACCACAGAATCTAGGAACTAAGGGGAATTCGGGCAGGGGTCTAGCAAACTTCAAAGAAGATATTCTAATTCTTTCATAAAGGAAAGACTTGCAAGTGAATGGGATACTCATTATTTTCTCTCACAACACCAATAAAACACAAACATTATAGCGACCTTAAGAGGCTACTCTATTCAATTTGTAGATAAGGGAAGTGAAAGCCCATATAAGGGACTTTACCAAGGTCACTCAGAAACTTCGAGGCACTCTCACAATTCACATTTCACCAAAAATCTCCTGGAAAAAGCCAATACAAATAAGAGGAAGGCAGGGTTTCCTACGCCGAACCCACATCTGTACCAACTCTCAGCTGACCCTCCCGCCTTCATTTCACCTCTGAACCTCAGAGAGGGAGAGAGGCTTGTCCAAGGTCACAGGGTGGGTTTAAAACAGTCAGAACCCAAATCTGGGCCACAGACCCCCTCCCTCAAGCTGCATCCCAAGGCAAGCCGTTCCACTCACCCTCGGCTCCGGAGCCCCGTCCAGTGTCAGGCCAGGGAGGAAAAGGCCGGACTCTCACCAGCTACCCCGGGCCTTCTCTGCACACCTAACCTAAGCCCTCCCTCCTCGGCCGGCGCAGCTTCCCACCCTGAGTTCGAGGCGCCGCGGAGCTAGCCCCTACCGCGTAGGGCTCACCTGAGAACCCGCGCTGCTCCCGTGGCTCCGCCCAAGTCCCCGCCCCCTTTCCCGCCCCCGCGCCCCCGGGCCGCTCTCGCCAAGCCTCCGCTGCGTCTCGGTGGCCGCGCCACTTCCTCATCCGGGGCTCGCGCTGGAGACGGGGCGTCATTGTGATCTCTTGCACTCACTGACCGCGGCTGTTGTTTCCCGCCAGCTGGCCAGGTAGCCGCCTCCCCTGAAGAGGAAATCTGAATATACTACCCAGGATCTTCGTTTCCGACTTGTCGCCCCCAAAGGGAAACTGGGCGAATCTCCCTGTTCTCCCTGAGCTGTCTGTGTACAAACGAAGTCAATGACGCTACACAGTGCTCACGAGAGAGACGCAAAAGAAAGTTTTTGAAACTAGTATAAAATGTGAAGGGATGAGCACGTGACACTTACCTGTAAGGGTTCCTACTAGGAAGTACTACTTTGCGGGTTTTTGTAAACCCAAACCCCAAAAGAGGTGCTTTACTCCTAAATTAATGGACTTAATAGCCTTAGGTAGTTGTAATTCTATTAGGTAGTAGATAGTATCAAACAAACGAATGTCCCAGGTGAGAAACTGAGCCTATGGTTCCAAACTCCTCAGAATGAAGTATAAAGCATTTTCTTTCTCCATCGGGGGTGGGAGTCCAAACCAATGTCTTGCCTAAGTGCCATGGAAGCACTCTACCTCTATACCCTCGCCCTTTATTTTTTTATTTTGAGACAAGATCCTACTATGTCGCCAAATTGCTCAGTATGAACTATAACATAGAATCCTCTGGCCTCAGTCTCTTAAGAGTGCTGTGATTATAGGTGTGTAATGACGCCCATTACTCCACTTAAAATCACAGTGACTACTAAGTCTAAATAGCATTCCTACTTTCAGTCCATTACAGCAACTTGTTTTACTTTCTTAACAACTTTAACACAAGCTGTTCTAGTTTCTTACGCTTTTCAGGAACCCGTATGAATGTTGGCAGAAAAAAGCGGGATATTAGCAGTGGGAGACTTGGGTATGAGCTAAGGGAACCCCTGCAATAAAATAAGCAAAAACTTAAACATGATTTTAATTAGAATTCGTGCTAAGTTAAATAAGTAATTGTAAGACATCTTTATTTTTTGTACTGGAATTGAATCCAAGGTTTCATAAATGCCAGGCAAATGCTCTACATGCCACATGCTGTATCTGCAGCTACGCCACCCCCACCCCGGCTTTTTGAGATAACTTCACACTGAGATACCTAGGCTGCAGGCTGACCTAGAACTCCTGGGTTTAAGCCATCCTCTTGCCTTGGCTGCCTGGCAGTTGAGACTGCAGAAAGAAAGGCACCAGACCTGTGAAAAGAAAACCCGGGGCCGGGGGATATGTAACTCAGTAGAATACTGGCCTGGCATGCCTGAGGCCCTGTATTAGAACCCAGCACAGCAAAGAAAAGAAAAAGCACGCAGGGCAGTTGTAGTGCTGCACCCTGCAGTGTCAGTTACAAGTAAGTCCCCCACTTAGCAACATTCCAGTTGGTAACAAATCACCAAAGTAGCTCACGTGTCTGCTGGACATAGTCACAGTTGTGATGCTGTGTGCTTACTGCATAGTGCCATACTGTACAGTAGTACAGTGCTCAATCAGAGCCCAGGATGTCCTGAAGCATGAGGAAAAGCTTAACATTGTATATTTGTGTCAAAGGTGTGTAAAACTCACTTTGACTTGCAAACTAGTCCAATTTAGGAACATTATCCCAGAAAGGATCTCCATTATAAATCAGGGGTTTATTTGTACTTGGGAGGGTAAAGTGGGAGGTATTGCACATTGGAGGCCTGTTTTGGGGAACTTATCCAGACTGTCTCAAAAATATTTAAAAAATGGAGAGAGGGTGCTGGGGATGTAGCTGAGTGGTAGAGTAACTTTTCTAGTATGCACCAAACTCTGTATTCTACCTGGGTTTCATCCCAGTAAAACACACACACACACACATACACAGCAGGGGTTATAGAGGAGACAGAGAAGAAAAATTGTACTTAACTAAATGTACATAAAATTGTATATAACTAAAAACTGTATTTTTTTTTCTTTTTTAAAACAGGGTTTCTCTTTTGATTCATGAGGGCCTTGAACTCACTGTTTTAGCCCAGGCAAGGCTTGAATTTGTGATCCTTCTAACTTAGCCTTCCAAGTGCTGGGATTATAGGTATGTGCCACCATGCCTGGGTTACAGAATTTTTGTTTGTGACTCTACAAATTGAAACCAGGACCTTGCACACGCTGGGCAAGCACTCTGCCACTGAGCTACATCCCAACCCACAATGTTTTTTGTTTGTTTGTTTGTTTTTTGAGGCAGGGTCTTGCTATGTAGTTCAGGCTGGCCTTGAACTCACTATATAGCCCAAGCTGATCTCAAATTTGCAGTGATCCTTCTACATTAGCCTCCCAAATTCTGGGATTATAGGCATGCGCCATGATGCCCAACCATAAATTTTTTTTTTTTTTTTTTGGTACCGGGGATCAAACTCATGACCTCGCGCTTGCCAGGCAGGCGCTTAAGCCACTGAGCTAAATCCCTGGCCCAATTTTTTTTTTTTTGAAAGATAAAATGTTTATGTTGGGGCCAAGGATTTAGCTCTGCAGCATAAGTGCCTGCCTTGTGAGCGCATGGTTGTCAGTTCAATCCCCAATACCAAAAAAAAAGTTTATGTTGTGCCAGATCTATGCCTCACACTATTTTTAAGCAACAGTAGTTGGTGGGAAGTTTTCCATTCCAGAGGAAGCTAACATGATTCTCTCTACTTGGCCTCAGGGGAATCTAATTCTCCTGAGAGATATCCATAGTTGGTGTTATATCTTAGAAATATAAGCATTTTACTTCTGAATTTGACAACTCTCATTTCTAAAGCTTCGAAGCTTTGAACATTTTTTTTTTTTTTTTGGTAAGGGGGATCAAACTCATAGCCACACGCTTGCCAGGCAGGTGCTTATGCCGCTTATGCCGCTGAGTTAAATCCCCAGCCCTGAAAATTTTCTTTAAGCATCTAAAGTTGATCAAGGTTAGGGAACATAGAGCAGATAGGCCACAGATGGGGATCCAAAAGATTTGGTTCTGTAAACACTGTACTACAGCCATCTGCTTTTTGTTTGGGGTGACAGACGGGGGACTGAACTCTTGACGTCATGCTTGCCAGCAAGGCATTTATGCCACTGAGCTAAATCCCCAACCCCAGTCATCATCTGTTTTTACTGTATGGTTCTACCCAAGATAATTCTCTTGTTTTTAAATTTCACCCCATCAGGCTGGGGATTTAGCTCAGTGGCCTAAGCGTCTGCCTGGCAAGGACGAGGTCGTGAGTTCAATCACCGGTACCAAAAATATAAATAAATAAATTTCACCCCATCAAATGGAAATAAAAGTATATGTCTTTTCTCCTTCATAAGATACCTCAGGGCCAAATGAGGTAAGGAACATGATATCAAGTGTTTGAAATTAACAGTATGTGGTTAGGGCTGTGCTCAGTAATTAGGAAAATAACTCAGTTTTTGCCTTGCATGCTGAAGGCCCTGGTCTCATCCCCAGAGTGGGGGGTAGGAAGAGGATGAATATAAATTAAAAGAGCTCCAAATCATCAAAAAGAACATACATCATGATTCATTCCAGGAATGTAAGGATCATTCAACATATGCAAAGCAATAAAAATAACACATAAATAAAAACAAAGGAAAAATCACAAGATCTTACTTGATATTAAAAAAAGCCTTTGATCAAAATCAAACATCCATTCATGAGAACCCTGAAAAAATAGCTTTATCTATTGGACTTTATCTCAATCTCTTGAAAGCCATTCATGATAAACCAACTGTCTACACATTAAATGAGGAAACACTAAGACCTCTCCTTTAAAATCAGGAGATCATCACTCCTCTTTAATATAGTACTTGAAACACTAACCAGGGAAACCATGCAAGAGGAATCAAAGGGATATATATAGGAAACAAAGAAGTTAAATTATCATTATTCAGAGATGACATGATACTCTACATAGAAGATCCTCCAAAAAATCCACCAAAAGACTCCTAGAATTAAACAAATCGAGAACCATACCAGGATACAAATCAGGAATGCACAAAAAGCAATAGTATTCTTGTATAGCAATAATGAACTCACCCAGAAAGAAATTAGGAAAAAATATATTCACAATAGCACAAGAAAGGGCCGGGGATTTAGCTCAGTGGCTTAAGCGCCTGCCTGGCAAGCACGAGGTCGTGAGTTCAATCCCCGGTACCAAAAAAAAAAAAAAAAAAAAAAAAAAAAAAAAAAAAAAGCACAAGAAAATTTAAGGGGCTGGGGATTTATGTCAATGGCTTAAGTGCTTGCCTGGCAAGCATGAGGTTGTGAGTTCGATCCCCAGTACAAAAAAGAAAAAAAAAAAATATATTAGTTGACAAAGCCTTTCTTGGGCCGGGGATTTAGCTCAGTGGCTTACGCGCCTGCCTGATAAGCGTGAGGTCATGAGTTCGATCCCCAGTACCAAAAAAAAAAGAAAAAGAAAATTTAAATACTTAGGATTTGCCCTAACAAAGGAAATGAAAGACCTCTACAAGGAAAACTATAGTACTTTGGAAAAGGAAATTGAAGAGATCAGAAAATGGACTAATATCCTGTTCCTGGAGAGGCAGAATCAACATTGTCAAAATGGCCATACTTCCAAAACTGATATGTAGATTTAAAACAATTCCAGTCGAAATATCAATAATATTCCCCACAGGACTAGATAAAATAATTCTAAGATTTACATGAAACCAGAAGAGACTCAGAATAGCAAAACAATTTTGGGCAACAAGAACAAAATATGAGGCATCACAATCTCAGAGTTCAAGTTGTATTACAAAACTACAGTGATAAAAAAAAATCATGGTATTGGGACAGAAACAGATAGCTGGATTAATAGAATAGAATGGAGGATGCAGAAACAACCATAAGCACATTCGGCCACATGGTCTTTGTGAAAGGGGCCAAGAACATACACTGGAGGAAAGGTAGCCTCTTTAACAAACAGTGCTGAGAAAACTGGCTATCTACGTGCAGAAGATGAAATCTAAACCTATGTCTCTCACTAGGTACTAAGCTAATGTTAAAATGGATCAAAGATCTAAAATTGAGACAATAACAATTTGCTGGAAGGTAAAATAGCGAATCAATAGATCAAGACTCAATAAATGGGATTATATCAAGTTAAAAAGCTTCTGGACAGCAAAGAAAGCAACAACCAATAGAGTAAAAAGACAAAAAATTTGCAATCTATTCCTTTCAGTGAGGACTAATTTCAAGAATATATAAAGAACTCAAAAAAATTACACCACCTGAAATAAAGGCCTTGATCAAAGAATGGGCAACTGAAATGAATAGACACTTCTCAGAAATACAAATAGCCAATAGATACATGAAAACATATTCAATATCCCTGCCCATTAGAGCAATGCAAATTAAAACACCAAGATTCCATCTTACTCTGGAGAAAATGGCTATCATCAAGCAATCAAATAATAACAAAATACTAGCAAGTCAGGAAGAAAAAGAAATGGTTCTAGATTGTTGGTGGGAATGTAAACTTGTATAGTCACTGTGGAAATCTGTATGGAAATGCCTCAAAAAACTGAAACTAGAAATTCCACTTGACCCAACTATTTCCCTTCTAGGTATTTTTCTGAAAGAGTTAAAGATGTCATATTACAGTGATGTTTGCACTCCCATGTTTATAGCAGCACTCACTAGGCTGCAAGAAGCAACAGATTTCTATTTTTATCATTTATCTATGTGACTTGGGGGAAATGGATTGCATTTTTGAACATCCTCAATTCCCTTCTGGGTTAATTTTTTTCTTCAGATGTCTGCTAGACTCTACATTAGGTGCTGTAAGGCAGAGGTGGAAAGGAACAGATGGTAAACAAGTCAAGTTGAAACACTTCCATCTAGTGTTAAATCGGTGAAGAAATGAAAATAAAGTGTTGTAACCAATTAGGAGCAGAGGTATCATTTAGATTTAGGGTCAGTGTTACTAGAGGTTAGTGATATGACCTATAATACTTATTCCATTTATTAGAAGGCCTCTTGAGCTTCTAGAGTGGAAGCAGGGGTGCTTCCTAGAACAGCGCACGTCCAGATTAGAAAAATAGTGGAGTGAACAGGGTTGGTAGCAAAGGCACTAGGTCCTGGATCCTGAGCCTCAGCGTTAGCCCAGCCCAAACGTGTCCCCTCCCCCTTTTTTTTACGTGTGTTCCCCTTTAAGAGTCTGAACCACAGGGGCGGGGTGGAGGACAGCTGTGGCTAGCGGAGGGCGGGAGGTCCCTGTGGGAAGAGCCTCCCCTTGGAGTGCGCGCGCGCGCGCGTGCGGTGCGGGGGCGGTATTTGGGCGACTCCGCATGGCTGAGTCGGGCCCCGGATGAGGAAGTGCGGGAGGACCATAGAGACGGAGAGGCGGTAGTGGCCGGAGCGCCCACGGGCGCTAGGCTCTGGAGGCTCCGGTAGAGTTGGCGGCGGTCGGGCTGCGTCTGCAGAGATCAAGCTGGAGGGGCAAGCGCAGGCCGCGGAGCTGGTCTCAGGGTAAGAGGCTGGGGGTCAGAAGGCTTCCGGCAAAGCTGGCTGGCTCTGCAAAACCCTTATGGGACCCTCCGTCGGGCTGTGCTGGCTAAAGGGGAGCCCAGTGCCCCCCCTCCCCCGCTCCGGGGGCGAGGAAGGGAACGGAGGCTGCGCTGTTGCGGGCGGCAGAACGACCCAGAGAGAGGCAAACCAGGCCTCTCCTCGCTAGTGGAAAACGGGTTCTCCAAATCCTACGTCCGTGGAGACTCCTACATCAGTCGACAGGGGACCCACAACTTGTTGTGTAGGAAGAAGCCCCTTGCCGTGGGCTTGCGCTGTTCCTTGGCTCTTGACCGTCTGTTAGCGGGGATAGACTTTACCAGGATGCGACAGGGAATTCTAAACTTACCCAATAAAGGGGTATCTCCCAAGTGAGATAACCCCCACCACCACGAGTTTGATCCGCGCGCCCTGCAGGTGAAGAGGGAAATTAAACTTCTCCAGAAGTGACAGAGGCGATCTTCCTTTCCACTAAAAACAGAATTACAGTGCCTTTACTCCTTTCTTTTTCGCCTTTACCCCAAGATTTACGGAAAACACTGAATTTACTTAATGGCATTAGAAGCCAGCAGGGCACCCTCCACACCATCATGTCCCTCACTTTTCTTCTTTCAGGTCACTTGATGTGCAGTGGACTTGTTTTCCCTTGCACAATTAAGAGCGTGACTTTTGAAGTGCGATAGTTTCAAGCCTGTATTTTCCACCTAACATCTTTGTGACCTTGGTTCATGACTTGACTTCTCATTGGCCCATCTCTAATTTGAGAACGCTTAGAATGGTTGAGGGCTGAGGGAGAATTTGCGTAAATGCTTAGTACATAGTAAATTTTGGTAAGTTGTTTCTAGTAACTTGTTTTTTTTTTTTTTTTTTTTTTTGGTACCGGGGATCGAACTCACGACCTCACGCTTGCCAGGCAGGCACTTAAGCCACTGAGCTAAATCCCCGGCCCTTCTAGTAACTTGTTAAGAAAGAAAACTATCATCTTGCACAAAGCAGCGGCAAGAGTTTTTGTGCATGCTGACTCCTCACTCCCAGCCCCAAATAACAAGTGTTCAGTGTATCCTTTCTGCAGAAAAGGAAGACTTCCCCACCCCAGGGAGGAGAAAAAGACAGTCTCTTAGATTCTACCAGATTCTGTTCCCCAGATTAATAAAGAGGATCTCACTGAAAATAATCAGGAAAAAAGGTTTTGGGAGTAGGTCAGCATTTGTAAGAGGAAGCAACATCAGATGCCAGAAGTCAGCCTTTCCTTTGTCCACTGAACCTATCATTTCTTAATGGTTAGAGATGATCTTTCCCATTCCCCCTGCTTGCTTTAGTAACAAAAAAAGAACTCTCTTCTATTTACACAATCTCCTCTACATGTACTACCCAAGAGAATGATTCTGACATCTTTTTTCTTGCTCTCCCAAAGAAAAATAAAGACTACCTTTAAGGAAAGGACTCAGTTTTATCTATATAGACTGGTGCAGAAGGTTCCTTTTCTGCTCTCCCACTGAAAAACAGGAAAGTCTTTTATTCAAGGAGCCTTTGTGAGTAGAAATCGGGAGCATTTCACTGTTTCATTCCCTGTGTGGAAACAAGGGTCCTTTTTCTGCATGCTAATAAAGGGAGGAAAAGGGAAACAGTTCTTGATGCTTTTGAGATTTCCTGTGCACTCCATGTTGAAGAGCTGGGCCCTGTTTAGTATATATGCTTCTCTGTCTTGCTTTCAATTTGTCTTGAGATTGTATTAAAAGATTTTTCTTTCTCTGTCCGTCAAGAAGAGGCCCCTTCTCCTTTGCTCATGGAGGGATCGGCTACAGTGACTGAATCTTTGGAAAAGAAAGCCCCCTTTACAAGGTGAAAGGAGTGTTGGGAACTTCTGAGGGCCTGATCATTATTGTGAGTATTGTTCCTTGACACAAGCATGGCAGCGCCTGGTGTTATTAACAGCCCCTTCATTGGAATTAAAGGGAGGGAGACCTTCATTCAGTCTTGGAATTATTGGGGCACATGGTTTTCTGTTTTCTTTGTTCCTTTCTTTGATTTTTCCCCCCTAATTTTTGCTTTATTA
>PVJX010018603.1:10725-36328 GCA_004027295.1 Dolichotis patagonum
AGGTTGAGAACTGAGATGTTAATCCTTCACTGGTTTTTTTTTATTTTCATGGGGGTTTTTTGGTGGGTTTGGGGGGGGTTGGTTTTTTTTTTTTTAGATTTAGTGGGGTAGCATAGGAATTAACATTGCCTAATTACCTGAAGGTACACTTACAAGCTTTCAGGTTTTTTTTTTTCTTGTATGTAAAGTGTTTTTAAAGTACCTCAGATATCCTTGAGTACTTGTGGGAGGGGGATTTGTCTAAGCCCTGTACCCCTATTGGTGTGGTAGGTGTTCTTTGATGAAACAAAGAAGAAGAAAAGTTATCCTTTAGAGTCTTGGGGGTTTTGAGTTTTTTCCGGATCCTTTGTGATTATTTTTTCTAACTTGTTCATTTTGGAGGGTGGGGGACAAATCCAGGAAAGTTCACTTAACTTTCACTTAATGGGCTGTGTGGTTAGTGAATAGAGTCAGAATAGAGACCTTGGACTCCTGACTTGGAGACCAGCTCTGAGACTGCTGTCTTCACTGCTTTTGCGTTTGAAACAGTGATCAGGAGATAATTCTTTTTTTCTTTAACTCAAAATAATTTTTTTATTAAAACTACTACATATTTTGTATAAATATTAGTTACTTTTTTTTAGGACTAAATCCATTCCCTAAATGATCTAGTATTCATTTGTGTTTTGATAAAGATGACAAGCTAGTAGCAGCTGGCAAGAGTCATTCTTAAATCAGTGATTTGTTTTTTGCTTAGACCTCAAACTAGGTAATTATCTGGTGTCCTTACCCAGTGGGTTAAATGTAAGTCATTAGGAAGGATTAAGCTGTAAATAAATCCCTGTTCATATTTTATAAGCATGTGTACTTTTTTCTCTTACTTTAGTTTTGTTTTAATAGTTTTTTTTTCTTGTTTTAATACTTTCCAAACTTTGATGGTTGAAGTAGAAGGCTGATAATTGGAGAGATTCTGATAAAGAGATAAAACGTTTTTTTTTATTGCTATGCATTTAGGTTTTGGGAAATTGTAGAAAAAATTTAACATAAGTAATTCGTACTGTTTTTCTAAAAAGTACAGCATACAGGTAAGTTATTGGTGATCTCACCATCCAGGGTAACTCTTGTTAATGTTGAGTTGTAGTCTTTCAAAAAAATTTTTATGTGCATATATATTTTATCAAAATAAGAGCCTCTGTGTTTATTTATCTACCAAGATACTGGAGATTGTACCCAGGCCTCACACTTGCTAGGCAAGCACTGTACCGCTAATAAAGAACTACTGAGAACTACATGGTTTCAAATTTGTGGTCCTCCTACCTCAGCCTTCCAAGTAGTTTGTTTATGGGTGTGCACCACCTCATCTAGTTACTGATGTTGCCTGGTACTGAGAATAGTTCCTATCTCAGGCACTTTTCTGTGTGGAGATTTGTTTCTCCATTATCAGTCTTTGTTTTTGACAGTGTTGGAGATTAAAACTAGGGTCTTGCACATGGTAGGCAAGTGCCATACTACTGAGCCCTTTACATTATTTATTTTGAGACAAGGTTTCATTAAGTTGCCCAAGCAGTCCTTGAACTTGTGATTCTCTTGCCTAGCTGGGGTAACAGGTGTATTCCACTGCATATAGCTACTCCTTCAATTTTGATTGCTCCATTGTGTTCAGCAATTTAATTTTAGGGGCCTTGCTTGCGTTTCTTTTTTTGATGCCCAGGGATCGAACTCATGACTTCACACTAGTCAGGCAGGCACTTGTGCTGCCCGGACTTGTGTTTCTTAAAATTGTGTTTTGTTACTTCAGTCTTATGGCACTGCCAATATTTTGATGGATGGCAATGTGAGCTGAAAATAATCTGATCTACTGCTTTAGGCTTGCATCTGAATACCATTTCACCTCTGAGGGGTCTAGCTGTTTTGTCCAAGAACAACATTTAGCTATTTTTGATAACTCAACTGCAGATTCCACTCAGAAATTTGAGGACCCATAATTGAATTAGAAGGAAGAAGTGTATTTGCTTCCATAGTGAGTGTCTAATTGTTGGTGGGGTTTTTCTTTTGGTTATTGTTCATTTGTTTTTGTACTGGGAATCAAGCCCAGGACCTTGTGCCTGCCAGGCAGGTGTTTATGCTGCTCAGCTATATTCCTGACCCTGTGTCAAGTTGTTTTTACAGGGTGAAAATTCTTAGAATTTCTGTTCAAACATGAGTGTCAAGAGATGTTAATACATTCTAATAACACATTGCCATCAGACCAGCCAAGAGTTAAGAGATGACACCTGAGCTTGGTATCACATGCCTGTAATCCCAGTGTTCTGGGAGGCTGAGGCAGGAGGATCACAAGTTCCAACATAGCATGGCTAATTTAGTGAACATTTGCCTTAAAATAAAATTTTAGAAAAGGGCTGGGATTCAATCCCCATTGCTGTTGTCTACCTTTCACCAAAAACAAAGCGATGATAGCCTTATGTTGTTTATGGTGTTCTTTGGTTTGCTAGGTTGGTTGGTTGGTTGGTTTTGAGACAGAATCTCTCTGTGTAGTACAGGCTGGCCTTGAACTTACTATGTAGCCTGGGCTAGCCTTGAACTTGTGATCCTCCTGCCTCAGCCTCCTGGGTGCTGGGATTACAGGCATGTGCTATCATGCCTTGTGGTGTTTGGAAGTTATTTTTCTTTCTTTCCTCAGGGTACTGGGGATTGAACTCACAACCTCGTGCTTGCTAGACAGGTGCTTGTGCCTGCTGAGCTAAATCGCCGGCCCCTGGAAGTTATTTTTCAATGGCCAAAGCTTTAAAATTCTTTTTCAGCTAATGTCCATTTAAGGTAGAGATACAGACATAGGAAGGGTAAAGACACTGTTTTCCCTGAGGAACATACCGTTTTGTGTGATTATCAGTATTGACTCTTTGTGATAAAGCTGTGTTTAGTAGATGTCTGTGCATGAGTCTATATGGAGTAGCATAGGGAATAAAATCTTGAAGTAGGACAGTGGGAATGGAAGGAACATGGGTTTATCAGCGACATCGTAGTAGATGAGTCCACAGGTTACACGTGGTAATCAAATGGAGAATAACAGGTCAATAGTAGTTATGTCTTGGGATTCGAGTCTGAACTCTAGAAAAATGACGATATTACTGAGAGGCAGTGGGATGAAGAATAAGCATGTAGGGGTATAGGTATAGCTCAGTGGGAAAGCACGCACTTAGCATACACATAAGGCCATTGGTCTAATCTCCAACAAATGTACACATGTTGTGTAACACATCTTATTCATCTTTGTTTTTTAGAGCTGTTTGCATGTAGAAGGACTGAGCTATTCATTGGATTGAATGGACTGTATTTAAAAAATTTCATTATTATTATTTTATTTTGGCTTTGTGAGACAAGGTCTTGCTATGTAATTTGGGCTGGTCTTGAACTTAGTCGGTATTCCAGGCTGGCCTTATAAGCCTTCTGCCTCAAACTACAACTGCTGGGATTACAAGCAAGTGCTACCACACTGATGTGGGTTCTATTTTAGACTTGTTAAACTTTTTTTTGTGGGGATCCCTATCTTTGTCAGTGAAAAAGGCTAGTGAAAAGTTGAAAGAAAAGTTGAGACTAGAGACAGTCCCCTACACCCATACTGGGAATGAAACCCAGGGCTTCAGGCATGCTAGGCAAGTGCCCTATCACTGAGTTATGCATAATTACAGCTATTTTTTAAAATCAGCTTTGTTAAGATATAGTTCACATGGACTGCGATTGTAGCTCAATGATAGAGCACTTGTCTAGTTACACGAGGCCTTAGGTTTGATCCCTAGCACTGAGCATAAAAGAAACTCACAAACCATATAATTACCAATTTAAGTTGAGCAAGTCAAGGGTGTTTAGTGTAGTCAAGTTATACAGCTAAGCTAGCACCAAGATCAGTTTTAGTTTGTCATGCTGTTATTCCAAAAACAAACTATCCATTAGCTACCACTCTAGTTCTCCACACTTCCAGCTCTATGCAACCACTAAACTACTTTGTCTCTATAGATTTGCCTATTCTTCATGGTTCATATAAATGGAATCTATAAGATGTGGTTCTTTGTGTCTACTTTTTTTCATTGAACATAGTATCTCCAAGGTTTGTTTATATTATTGCCTGCATTAATACTTCATTTCTTTTTATGACTGGATAATATTTTGTTGTGTAGCCCGTCTATAGTTTATGTACTCATCAACATTTGGATTTGTTCCTAATTTTTTACTAATTTTTGTCTATTATGACTGGTACTACTTAACAATATTTGTGTGAAGGATTCTATATGGACATTTTTTTGTGTATATATCTACTAATGGAATTGCTGGCTCATATAACTATCCTTACAGGGATGGTTGGTTTTATTTAATCTGGGGTGTTTTTGTTTTTTGTTTCATTTTTGCTTTTTTGGTACTAGAAATTGAACCCAGGGATACTAACCCTGAGCTACTCCAACCCTACTTTCTTTTGAGGGGTGCCAGTGTTTTGCTAAGTTGCCCAGCTGGCCTGGAATTTGTGCTTCTGCCTGAGCCTCCCAAGTAGCTAAGATTACAGGCATTCCCAACCCCACTTCTTAGTATTTTGTTGTTGTTGTTTTGTGATGCTGGGGGTTAAACTCAGGGCCTTGCACATGCCCAGGATGCACTGTATGTACCATCCAGCTACATCCCTGGCCCAAAGGCACAGCTTTGAGTTACAACAGAAGCTGAAGGAAAATGTGAGGAAATGGCCAGGGATGGCAGGAGAGTACATTCCTGTAATGTTAACTACTCAGGAGGCTGAGGAGGCAGAGGCAGGCAGATTGCAGGTTCAAGGCCAGTTTGGGCAACTCTGAGACCCTGTCTCAAGACAAATAAATTTAAAAAATGAATGAAAGAAGGAAGGGCTGGGGACATAGTTCAGTAGTTGGGCACTTGCCTAGGTCCTGATTTGATCCTTAAAAATTCATGAAACCGAGAAGAGAGGAGTTAAGGATTAACTTTGGAAGCCCAGCATGGTGACACATGCTCAGGAAACTGACACAGGTGGATGACCATGAGTCTGAGGCCAGCCTGAGCTGCATAGTGAGTCCAAGACCAGCCTAGACTACATGAGCTCCTGTCTCACAAAAATAAAAATCTAACTTTTGAAAACATTCATACCTCATTAGTGGATAGAGGGAGTGAAGAACTCTGCAAAATGGCAGAGACCCAAGAAGCCAGTCTTCATTGGCAAACATCATCTTTACAGTATTCTTTCCTGTGCTTGATCTTCCAATCTCTAGGTAGTTTATCAACCAAAAACTGGGTTGTATATGTTGCTGGGAGAAGGAAGCTGAACCAAATTATAATTGTGTGTTTTCTACTTAATTTTGGCATCGAATAGCAATTCCGTTTTACTAACCCCATATCTACACAACACACACATAGGTGCATATATGTGTTTGCTCCCTCCCCCCCAATATGTCCCCCCCATGTACACTCACACAGCCTTAACTCTGAAATGTTTCTAGACAGTTTACTAAAAACTTACATGGAGAATCTCATTTTTGATTCTCACTACAGTCCTGCATACAAGTTTATCTCTCTGCTAATGAATTCATTTTTGTTTATTTGTTTCAGTACTCTGAGAATTGAACTTAGGGAATGCTGAGCTATAGCCACAGGACCTCTTCTTTATTTTTATTTTTTTAATTTTATTTATTTATCTGAGATAAGTTCTCACCATGTAGTGCAGGCTGGCCTTGAACTCACAGTGATCCTCCTGCCTCGGTCTCCCAAGGTGCTGAGATTACAGGCATATACAACCATGTCCAGGTCACAACCTGTTTGTTTGTTTGTTTGTTTATTTTAATACTAGTTTTTTTTTTAATTGTTCTTCTATTCAGAACTTTCCTTTTTTTTTTTGGTACCAGGAATTGAACTCAGGACTTTCTGCTTGCTAAGCAGGTGCTTGTGCCACTGAACTAAACCCCAGGTCCTCATAGCCTGTTTAAAGAGAAATTTTTGGTGCCAGATAATGCTAGCATTTGAAGTAGAATTTATTTTCCTTATTTAAGGTGAAGTGGAGATAGATTTTTTTCCTACCCTGTGAAGGTTTTAAACTTGTATCCCTTCCTTTGATTTGTGTCAGGGTGAACCATTTGATGTAGAAGACTTGACTCCATAATCGACATCTGACCTAATGCTGTCATCTGGAGTAGAGACTCGGCCAGTTCCACATGATTCCTCCATGTCTGCTGTGGTGCAGGAATTGTACTCTGAGCTCCCGGTAAGTGTCTCCAAAGAACTTCACGCTGACCTTGAGCCAAGTGTGAATCCAGATGTAAAACCTGGCGCCTCCAGCTCTCTTGTAAGCCAGAGTAGAGCGTTACCCTTGCAACGACAAAGGACCCATGCACAAAGTTGTGAAGAAACCTCTGAGACCTTGGATAATAAGGGTGAACCTGTGTTGTGTGGACTAGAGGACGTCACTGCAAGAGGTTCTATGGCTTCTGAGATCTTGGATAGGGAAAAGAAAACGAAGAGCATGGAGCTAAAGGTCTTCAGAGATCAAGGGAAACAGGCAGACGTAAACAGAGACCCTGGTGAGGGAGCAAAGAAAGACCCACCTCAACATTCCACAGCTGCTGAAAAGATCAGTCCAAGCCAGGTAAGAAATGAGATCTTAATTCAGATGAGTTGAGTGTAACTGCTTTGCATAATAATACTGCTGGAGATAAAATATAGATAAGTTGATAGATAGCCTGTGATTCATTCCTCAAACTTTCACTTATTTGTTTTTATTTTTGTTTTTTGACTCTCAGATATGTAGTCCAGGTTGACCTTGAAACTCACTATGTAGTCCAGGCTGGAAACTCATGGCAACCCTCCTGCCTCATCCCTGTAGTACTGTGATTACAGGCTTGCGCCGGGCAATCCTTGTGCCTCAGCCTCTCAAGTGCTGTGATTATAGGCGTGCACCACCATGTCTAGCTATATTTCTACATATTAAGAAATGAAGCTAGGCACAGTGGTGCACACCTGTAACCCTAGCACTTTGAGGCTGCTAAGGAAAGAGGATTGGAAATTAAAGCCCAGCTTGGGCAATTTAGCAAGATCCTGGCTCAAAACAAAAAATAAACCAGGCATAGTGGTGTATAATCCTAGCACTCAAGAGGCGAAGACACCACAAATTGGTGGCCAGCATGAATTAATGAGTTCCAAGCCAACCTGAACTACATAATGACATTCTGTCTCAAAAAAACAAAACTAAAACTAAATGAAATAAATAGATAAAAAATGGTCTGGGGATGTTGTTAAGTGGGAAGGCCCTAGATTCAGTCCTCAGCGTGCGTCTGTGTCTGTCTGTCTCTCTTACACACACACACAGTATAAACTATCAAATGTAGCTTGTGGGGCTGGGGATTTAGCTCAGTGGCATAAGCACCTGCCATGCAAGCACACGGTCGTGAATTGAACTTTAAGCAGGCATGAACACAAGCTTATTAATATACAATGCAAGTAGAAATATATGAATGTGGGTATATGAGATAGGACCAGGAAACAGTTGAGTTTTTGTTGTTTTGCTTTTTTTTTTTTTTTTTGGCCTTTTTTGAGACAGGGTCTTGTTATGTGGTTCAGGCTGGCCTTGGGCTCACTTTGTAGCCCAGGCTGGTCTCAAACTTGCAACAGTGCCTCCCTCTTACAGGAGTGTGCCACCATGCCTGGCTTGTTTTGATTTTTTGAGACAGGGTCTCACTCTGTAATTCAGGCTGGTTTTAAATTCACTATGTATCCCAGACTAGCCTTGAACTCCTGGTGATCTTCCTGCCTCAGTCTCCCAAATGCTGAGATTACAGGTATGTGCTACCACACCCAGCAAGTTTTTTTTTTTGTTGTGTGTGTTTTGTTGTTGTTGTTGTTGTTGTTTTGTTTTGAAATAGGATCTCACTATGTAGTTCAGTGTAGCCTTGAACTCACTATGTAGCCCAGACTGGCCTAGAATTTGGGGCAATCCTCCTGCCTCAGCCTCCTAAGTGCTGGGAGTATAGGCATGTACCACCACACTTGGCAAATCTGAAACTTTCTGAGGACCAGCATCATGCCACAAATGAAAAATCTCACACTGGCTCCTTTAAAGTAGTTCATTTTGTGTTGCTGTAGCAAAATTAGCAGAGGTGTGGGATAAGATACTAAAAAAAAAAAGAAGAAAAATTAGTTTGACTCCTGATTCTGGTGACTAGAAAGTCCAAGTAGCATGGCATGACATTAGCTTGAACATGGGCACTCTGGTTGTGTCATAAAATGCCAGGGAAATGGAAAGGGAACTGGCTGTGTGTGAAAAGGGCTGAAAGTGGAACCATCTCTTTGCAACTGATTCAGTCACAGTACCTAACTGACTCCTGTGGGATGGGCATGAATCTATTCATGATGCGAATGGAACCCCCATGTCCTGCCTCTTAAAGAGGCTACCACTCAACACTGCCATTCTGAAGACCAAACTTCTAGCACATGGATCTTTAGGGGCAAACCACACCTAAACCAGAGTACTTGTGATAGTTCAGTGAAGACTTTTTTTGTGGTGCTGAGGATAAAACCCAGCGTTTTGTGCATGCAAGGCAAGAACTGTACCACTGAGCCAAATCCCCAGCGCTGGTGTAGACATTTTTGAAGGCATTTTGTTGTTGTTGTTGTTGTTGTTGTTGTTGTTTTTCCGAGACAGGATCTTGCTATATAGTTGAGACTAGTCTAGAATTGACAGTAATAGTCTTGAGTGCAAGGATTACAGGCATACACCATGTCTCCCAGCTCCAGATGTGCAAAATTCCTAAAAATACTGTATGAAGTTATCTTTAAATTATGTGTTACAAAGTATATATCAAATGTAAATGGCCTAGTGCAGTGGTTTGCACCTGTGATCTCAGGTACACAGGCAGAAAGATCTGTTGAGCCCAAGAATTTCTCTAGTCTAAGCACACGGAAAGACTGTCTCAAAAAAAGTAGAGAATAAAAAAAGAAGTTTGTGTTTAGACAAGGGTCTTATCCCTCAAGGTATCTCATGCAAATATTCCTAGAGTCTTTTTTTTTTTTTTTTGGGTACCGGGGATTGAACTCAACCTGTGTAATTTCCCAATAAAAAATGGCAGTTCTTGTTGGAGGAGGGTATTTCAAGGCAGCAGAAGAAAGAACACAAATGAGACTAAAACAGTTTGTGGGAAATTGTTCAGAAAGTTATATGGACATCACAAAAGGACACAGAAGCCAACCTGCATGGACTCTTCAGGGCCAAATCTAAGAAGATTTAAGCTAAGAATAAAAAAACTGTTAAATTTCAAACCATAGACTAAAACAAATATGTATGAATCCGTGCCATGCTACAGGGATTGTGAGGAGTTGGGGATGGTAGTGCACACTTACAATCCTAGCATTTCGGAGGCTGAGACAGAAGGAACATCATGAGTTTGAGGCCAGCTTGGGCTACATTGTGAGTCCAAGGCTAGCCTGAAGTAAGTGAGACCCTCCCTTAAAATATAATAATAATAATTATTATTATTATTGAGGAAGATAGAAGAGTGTAGCTCAATGATAGACTGCAAAGCCCTGGATACAATCTCCAGCACAAAATTTAAAAATAATAATAATAATAATTGACTAAATTGAGAAAAGTCTTACAGAGTTCCAGTTAAATACATAAAGATGAGCATGATGGTACAAAATTCTTTCACTAACTTGACATGATAGTGCACATCTGTAATCCCTGCATGTAGGAGATTAAGGCAGAAGGATCACCGTGAGTTAAGAGGCTAGCCTGGGCTGCACGCTGAGTTCAAGACCAGCCTGGACTGCATGATGAGACCCTGTCTCATAAAACCAAAAATAAATAAGGAATGATAGAACTAGAAACTTACCCTCTGGTGCTTCACAGTAATAATTATCTTAAGAATCATCAGTAGATATTAAAAGTAGTGGCTAAAGGTTTGAATGAGAAACAATGTTTACACTATCTCAAAGTATTTACCCACAACATACATACTGATTACAAAAGAGGAAAGTAGTTACTTCACAGTGGAGAAATCTAGCCTGTCCCAGCTGGACTCAAGGGTGGAAGTTTGCCTCCTGAGGAATGAGGCATCCCAGCAGTATGCACCTTGTCGTGTAGTGTAGGTGGTACTAAGGTTTATTTTATTTTATTTTATTTTATTTTATTTTTATTTTTATTTTTATTTTTATTTTAAAAGGGAGTAAAATTAAACACAACAAAAACAGAACAGAATGGGACACAAGAAAGCATAAATTTCAAAGCCAGACAACCAGAGATCTTCACTATCTGTCATATTGTCTCTCATTTTCTTCCAAATGGTTGTCCCTATCCTTGCATATGGAGAGCTCACACCAAATAACATAGCCAATCTTTTCACAAGATGTGCGGCTCCCACTTGCTAGGCAGGGGGACAGGACACATGAGATGTCCGATTCTCAGCCCACACACAGCCAGGATCACAGTCCCCCCCACCCCCCAGACGGGAAGAGTTCCTTGTTCTCCCAGCATCCTGAGTCAGCCGCACCGTGCAGGTCCCGATGTGCCAGGGTCTCTCTCCTTCCGGCTGCTGAAAGTTGGCCACACTCTCAGCCGCCCCCCAGAGAGGGGAGGAGTTCCTTGTTCTCCCGGCACCCCAAGTCAACCGCACGGTGCAGGTCCCGATGCGCCAGGGTCTCTCCTCGGGGCTGCCGAAAGTCCGCCACACTCTCAGCCGGTACTCAGGTTTAAATCTAGGGCCTCAAGGATGCTAAGCAACTCTACCCCTGAGCTACATATCCAGCTCATCTTTTATTTTTATATTTTGGGATATGGTCTGCTGAGTTGCCCAGACTGGCCTTGAAATTGGGGTTATCCTGACTCACCCTCCTGATTAGTTGGGATTATAGACATGTGAGCTATGTGAACCACCATATACTTGATAGGACACAGTGAAAAGAATCCATATCACTTCTGTGGTATTTCTGCCTCCAAAAATGCAGATCTAATCATGGAGAAGCATCAGGCAAACCAAAATTAAAAATACCTGTCACAGTTGGATGTGATGACACATGTCTGTAGTCCACACACTCTGGGAAGTTGAGGCAGGAAAAGTACAAGTGCAAGCAAGGCTAGCCTGAGCAACTAGCAAGATCGAGGCTCAACAAAAAGCAAAATGCTAGAATTTAAGCTTTACAGTTGCTTATGGTGGACTTGATGGAGAAATTAAATATATTATCCTTTATCAAACACACTATATGTCTCAGTAAGTTTGTAGATTGGAAAATGGGAGAAGACAAGAAAAGTACATAAAATCTGCATTTTTGCCAAGCTGTATTGAGTTATTTTACTACTAGAGATATTGAGAACTAACTACAAAAAAACTGAAGTTTAAAGTGGGCATCATTGTATATACACCTGTAATTCCAGCACTCTGGAGGCCGAGGCAGGAAGATTTCCACAAGTTTGAGGTTGGCCTAGGCTACTTAGTGAGTTTAAAGGCCAACCTGAACTACTTAGGCAGTGAGACACTATCTCAAAAGAAGAACCAAGTTGAAAAGCATTTCATGGTTTACGTCATTTCTGTGGTTTTATAATGTATTTCTTGGTAGTTTTAAATAATAAAGACATTAACAAACATAAGAAATGTATACACTGTTTGAAATACAAATTATTCTTAGAGCACTTTCAGTGGGAGTTGCATTGCCCTTTTAGTGCCTTAATTTGAGAGAATTATTTTACTGCCACGCGTAATTATAGAAATTGCAAAAAAGGCATTTTCAGAAAAGAATGTCAGTGGGTTTTTTTCATTGATAATGAATTTAATTTTAAATATTTAGAGATTTGTTTCATTTCTTTCATAAATTGAGTAAGATCTTTTCATTAAACTACCTGCTACAATAAGGACTATAAAACTAACTGCAAGGACCGGGGATTTAGCTCAGCGGCATAAGCGCCTGCCTTGCAAGCTTGCGGTCGTGAGTTCAATCCCCAGTACCAGGAAAAAAAAAATAGAACTGCAAAATTACACAGCATTGCACCAATATAAAAAGAAAAACATGTCAGTACCACTATGATATCTTCCAGTTAACATAGGAATTACCAGATAAATATTGTTACACTCTTTCTCAGTATCAAGAGTTTATTTATATGGGCATTAAGATTTTTTTTTTTTTCACTGAATACTTTCTTGGTAATTTATAATGGCTTTGCAGTAATGTGTACAACATAAGCGCTGGAGAACTGATTGTCTCTAGAAGGATGTTTATGTTTAAAGTGGTACTGAAAGCCATGCTGGATATTAAATAAACTTGTGTGGAGTTTTTGTTTGTTTTTTGTCTTTTGTCTTTTTGAGACAGGGTCTTGCTGTGCAGTTCAGGCTGGGCTTGAACTCACTTTGTAGCCCAGGCTGGTCTGAAACTGCACAATCCTTCTGCCTCAGCTTCCCGAGTGCTGGAATTACAGGCTGGCTCTTATCTGTTATTAATATGCTAATGACTTTGCTCATTTAATGAAAAATAAAGGCAATTTATGGGTGGATACTTTCAAAAAAACATGAAGAATGAATACCTAAATAACTGTTTCAGTTTAAAGGAGATGTGATTACTAAATGCATTGTGGGAACCTGGGTAGAAAACTGTTTCAAAAAATGGATATTAATGGTTGAAGGTGTGTCATACCCTGGGTTCAATCTTCAGCACCACCAAAAAAAAAAACTGAGTATAATGGCACATGCTTGTAGTCTAAAATATTTGGGAGGCCACAGCAGGATGATCTGTTGATCCCAGGACTTCAAGACCAGCCTGAGCAAGCAAAATAGCAGAACCCAGTCTCAGAAAAGTGAAGTAAAAAGAAAGAGGACTTCAAGGAGCCATTAACAAGATTTGAATAAGATTTATAGATCAGCTGTAATAGTATGTTAGTATTAACTCTCAGCATTGGCAATTGTACTGTGTCTGGATTGAACTAGATGAAGACTATACAGGTAATTTTTTGAACAGTATTTGCAAAATTTTCCTATGTCCAGAAGAAATTTCTAAGTCAGATGTTTAAAACTCTGAAGTTGTAAAGTATAACAATAGTTTTAAAAAATACTTGCTAGAGGGAGACAGAATTTAACTCAATATGGGAAGTACTTTTTTTGTTTTGTTTTTAGATTTTTCTTGCCTCAGCCTCCCAAGAGTTCAGGAGGCTGAGGCAGGAGAATAACAGGATTGAAGCCTGGGCTACATAGTGAGTTCAAGGCCAGCCTGGACTACATACATAGCAAGACTCTGTCTGCAACAAAAAGGTACTAACTACACTAAAACTTTAACCCATTAAATAAATAATAGCTCCTAGTTAAACAAATAATATTTATCAAAAATAGCTCTCTACCTCAGGCAACTACTCATGTACGTGGAATCCTACAATATTTGAGCTTTTTTGACTGATCTTAGCATATTTTAAAGATCTTAAAAAGTTAGAATGATAGTCAGGCTGGGTAGCACACACCTGTAGTCCTAGCACTTGGGGAGGCTAAGGCAGGAGGATCATTGTGTGTTCAAGGCCAGCCTGGACCATATAGTGTGTTCAAGGCCAGCCTAAATTGCATAGGGAAAACCAGTCTCAAAAAGACCAAAAAAAGAGAATTTTTTGGCTAAAGGGATGGCTTAGTATAGGACATTTTCAGAGCATTCTGAAGACCCTGAGTTCAATTCTTATGACCTCAAAAAAAATTTTTTTTTAAACTCATGACCTTGCCAGGCAGGTGCTTATACCACTGAGCTAAATCCCTGACCGGACCTCAAAAAATTTAACTGATGATTTCAATTATATAATAAGTATGTCAATCATTAAATGCTAAACCAGAGCTGGATCTGGTGATACATACCTATAACCTCAACACTAAGGGAAGCTGAGGCAAGATTGTAAGTTTGGTCAACTTAGGAAGACTTTTTTTTATCAAAATAAAAAGGGCTAGGGATTTAGTTTGGTGGTAAAGTGCCCCTTGATTCAGTCTCCAGTACCTGCAAGAAACAGAAACCAGCGATCTGTATCTGTAATCCTAACACTCTGGAGGCTAAAGTTCAGAGTAGTTTACATAATGAGTTCAAGATCAGTCTGTTTGACTTGTAACTAGAAGTCTAACGGGCATCTTGCTGGGATGGCTCTCACTGATGCCGTGGATGATGAGGACAACTTCCCCACGTGTTATTTTTGGGCAGTTTGGACACGCAGTCTCTTCCCATTGTCCTCTTGCCAGCTCTCATGCTGCAGAGCATCCTGCTCTTCTCCCTTTAATAAACAGGCATTTTCATCACCTAAAAAAGTCTATTTTAAAAAAAAGCCAACAACAACAAAAATGCTTTCCTGCCTTATAACTGTGTCCAAAAGATGTAAACACTTCTGTCTAATAATAATTTGTGGCCGGGCATGGAGCTGCATGCCTGTAATCCTAATTGTTGGGAGGCTGAGAAGGATTGCCATGATGCCAAGACAATCCTGTGCTGCATAATGAGTTCAAGGCTAGCCTGAACTACACATCAAGACTCTGTCACCAAAAAAAAAAGTGCTTTTTGGTTTTTAAAAAATTTGTTCTTTGATCAGAAAGGTCCTTTTTTGGGGGCAGGGGAGAAGAAAGGTCAAAAAAAGAGAAGGATCAGAACAGGTGCAGTGGAAGGGACAGCTGTAGGAGCCACACTGAATTGTGAAAGAACATAATCAGTTCTGAACTCTTGTAATAGAAAGATCTAAAACTATGGTGCATGTGAAGGTTACTAGTCAAGATGTGGAAAAGATTATCCTTATTTCAGAACTATGCATGAGAGAAAGAAATGTCTGTGTGACATAGATGGTCTAGGGTTGAAAATTCTTTATACCATGCTTGGCATTTTTTGTTTGATGTTGCTTAGATCAAGTTTAGAGAATTATGTGCCTGGGCATAGTAGGTGTATTATGAGGATAGATAAATACTATATTTGAAGGGATATGGAGAGGGGACATCGAGTGAAAGGAAACACAATGGCTGCTGATCACTTGAAGCCTGTTGTTGGAGAAACTTGGGTTTTCAATAAGCTGTTTATGAGAGCCCCAACTTTTTTTTGGTACTGAGGATTGTACCCAAGACCTTACACTTGGCACACAAGTGCTTTACCACTGAGCTGCATCCTCAACCCCAACCTTGTACAATTTGTATAAATTCACTTAAATGAAAGGTTGTTGCACTAAATGCTACTAAGCTGCTTACATACTTTTAACCCTGAGAGTCTTTGTAAGAGTAATTGGCAAAAGTCCACAAGAACTTGCTGTTCGCCAAAAGGATTTCATATTGAGAAGAATTGTTTTCAGTGATTAAAAAGTGAAAAATCTGGACTTCATGGCTCAGCGGTAAAACTGTTGCTCGTCAGATGTTGTCTGAGTCTGCAGGACACTGTTGTCCCCGCAGTATGGTTTGCCAGTGGTTTCATCTAATGTGACAGAAAAGAGTCCAAGCACATTGTTGAGACTTAAGATAGAATTTTATTTCAGCAATTCTCTTAGATAAGTTCATTGTGGGGGCGGGCATGTTATTATCTCTTTACCTAGCTAAAATGACTGGTCTAATTAAAAGTCATCACTTTTTTTCTCTGAATTGAGACATATGGAGGAAAATTCCTTTTATTTTGTACTTTAGGCTTTTGGGGTGGGCCTTTTTGAGACGAGGTCTCAATATGCATTCAAGCTGGCCTTGGGCTCACTTTGTAGCCCAGGCATCCTCTTGCCTCAGCCTCCCAAGTGCTGGGATCGCAGGCGTGCACCACCATGCCTCACTGTATTTTTTATTTTAGCACGAATTTTTTTCCCCTTTGGGTATTGGGGATTGAACACATGCCCTAGTAAGAGGTAGGTGCTTGTGCCGCTGAGCTAAATCCCTGGCCTCTGTAAACTATTAATTTAAAAGAATATTCTAAATAGCTTCTATTCTCACAACTCATACATTTGGCCTTAGAACTAGGAAAGCAGAGAGTAATATCATTTTGGAGAAAGAATCAAATATAACAAGTAAATGTTTGCCTGTATGTTTGTTTGTTTTGTTTGTTTGTTTTGGGGTTTTTTGTATTTTTGGTTTTTGGAGACAGAGTCTCGCTGTGTGGTTCAGGCTGGCCTTGAATTCACTATGTAGCCCAGGCTGGCCTGATACTCAGTGATCTTCCTGCTTCAGCCTCCACAGTGTTGAGATTACAAATGTGCATTACCACGCCTGGCTAGAGGAAAACTTTTTCAGGAGGTGCAAGAATGATTAGCTAACTTTGAGGGCAGTGGGGGTTACCAATGATTTTTTTTTTTCCCTTACAGTATTGGAGATTAAATCCAGAGCCTTCACACTGAGCTACATTCTCGGCCATTTTTTATTTTTGAAACATGGTCTCACTGTGTTGCCATGGGGGCTTAAACCTGTGATCCGCTGCCCTCAACCTCTCAGAATGCTGAGATTACTGGCTTGCACCACCATGCCTGGCTACTAAGAATTAGTATGATATGTGTCTATTGCACAAAAATAGGTTGTTCATTTTCCCTCATCCACATTCAGGGACCCAATCTGGTAGAGCTCCCACCTACTGGGGAAGTTAGCCATCACCGTGGTAGTATCCAGAGGAGACCCTCACATCTTACTTCGGCCTCACATTTTCTTTGTCAGTCCATTCAATTCCCAATCCTATTTGAGACCTCAAACCTTGTAATCTCTAACCCTCCTGTGAAGGATAACTTTTTTATTAACTCAGAACCTTTTAAGAGAACTTACTAAGGCAAGGAGCAAGTGGAATGACTTATTCCTAGATTATTTTTCTCCCTTTTCTCGTTAGAAATCCTAACAAAAATCAACAGTGGTCACAAACACCTGTAATCCCAGCACTCAGGAGGTTGAGGCAAGAGGGTAATTAGTTCAAGGCCAGTCTGGACTACACAGCAAGTTTGAGGCTAGTTTAGGCTGTGTAGTAAAATTCTATTGCAAACATATACCAGTAAAATTTTTTTAAATAATAAAATGAAGTACCAGGGGTGGTGGCACACTCCTGTAATCCCAGCATTCATGAGGCTGAGGCAGAAGGATCGTTGCAAGTTCAAGACCAGCCTGGGCTATTGGGTGAGCTCAAGGCACCGTGAACCACACAGGAAGACTTGTCTCAAAAAGACCCCCCCCCAAAGTAATAATAATAATAAAATGAAAAAAAGAAAAGAAAAATCGTAACCAAAGAGAAAGGATCTGGTACTCTACTAGGGCATTTTTGGTGCTACCAGCTAGGAACCTCTCTGTGCAACAATAAGTGTATGCAGCACTGCAATCCCAGCAACTTCTCTGCAGACTACAGTCAAAAAGGGTAACTGTAGTTCACGGGGAACTGTTAGAATCTGAAGGAACCTGTATGTCGCGGACCAAACTTCATTCCGGAAAAGTTTATGCTAGTTATTCCAGACAGCATACCAGAATCTGCTAGTGATAGCCCTGTTAACATTCCTCCCCGCTTTAGATACTGTTTGGTTTTAGTTTTTGAGATAAGATCTGAGTGTATAGTCTAAGCTTAGCCTGGAAGTTTCAGTCTTTCTGCCTCAGCCTCCCAAGTGCTGGAAATGCAGGTACCACCACACTTGGCTGCCTATTGGCTTTTGTCACAGGAAGGGACAACAAATGATAGAAGCTTTTTTAAATTTTTTTATTTTTTGGAACTGAGGATGGAACTCAGGATCCCATGCCTGCCAGGCAGGCACTTGTGGCACTGAGCTAGATTAGTAGCCCTATAGAAGCTTTTGCTCATAGATCATGAGCAAACTAGTCCTACTGCAGGTGTCCTACTAGTTATTTTATGTGGTACCCCTTTTTGTTTGTTTTTCCTTTTTTTTTTTTTTTAAACAGGGTCTCACTTTGTAATTCAGGCCAATCTTAAAATCACTGTGTAGTCCAGGCTGGCCTCAAACTCCCAGAGATCCTCCTGTCTCAACCTCCCTAGTGCTGAGATTACCCTTTTTTTCTTAAAAACACATGTAAAATTGTTCTCAGTACCATGGTGACAGGCGTAAGTCCTGTGGTTGGAACAGAGCTCTGACTTCCTCTAATCTTTTGCTCTAGCACTATCTTTTCTGTAAATAAATAATTATTTTGGTACTGGGAATCGAACTCATGACCTCATGCTTGCTAGGCAGATGTTGTGCCTCTGAGCTAAATCCTTGGCCCCTGTAAACTATTAATTTAAAAGAATAATCTAAATAGCTTCTATTCTCACAACTCATACATTTGGCCCTAGAACTAGAAAAGCAGAGAGTAACACCATGTTGGAGAAAGAATCAAATATAACTACAAGTAAATGTTTTCTTATCCCCTTAAAAAATAATTTGAGACAAAAAAATTGCAAACATAATACAAAGAATTCCCCATATGGCCTTCATGCAGATTCCTCACATGCTGATGTTTTATTTCACTTAAATTTTTTTACTAAATAGTTTGAGAGTATAGTAACAGATCCGATGCTTACATACTTCATTGTGTATTTCCCAGCAAACAAGAACATGTTACATGACCATGATAACATCAATCAGAATCAAGAAATGATTGTACTGATCTAAGTATGGTATCTAATCTACAGACCATATTGAAATTGGCCAGTTGTACTGTAGCTTTGTTTTGTAGAAAAAGAAAAGATGTGTTTGTCTTTTCTGGCCCAGGATAAATGTAGGATCAGTTGATTGTGATACAGCATTCATTCACTTGTCATGTCATTTAAGTTTACTTTAATCTGGAATAAACAGTTCCCCTGCCCATATTTTTTAAAGAATGGGCCATTTGTTTTACAGTTTTCCTGAATTTTGGTTTATCTGATGTCTCCTTGTGATTAGATTCCATATATGTATTTTGAGAGCAGGAAAACTACTTACAGAAATTGGTTCTTCTCAGTGGGTCCTAGCAAGAGGCATATGGTTTTGGTGTGCCTTATCTCAGGGAAGAGTATTTATCACTTGGTTCAGTGGGAGCTGTCAACTTTCTCCATTGTTTATTGATATTTTCCCTCTTAAAATTAGTATCTTAGGAGATACTGTGAAACTGTAAATAAATTTAACCACTGTTAACAAACACTGATGATTGTCACTTGAGATGATTATTACTTGAGATGGTTACCAAATGGTGATCTTTCTAATCTCATCTTCTGTGGTTAGTAAGCACTTCCTCTTCCTCCATTTACAGTCTGCCTTTCATGCTAGAATTCATATTTTTTGTTTGCTTTTGCTAAATATGGTAGTGTTACATGCAACTTTTCTGGGAGATGATTGTTTTCAAGTTTATGCTCTGTATTCCACACTGAAGTTCCAATAGGAAATGAAAGAATAGTCCTTTGTGTTTGAGGGTCTATTTTACCTCTCATATTGCAATCCAGTGAGTATCTTCTCCCTCTTCCTTTAGTTCTGTTTCCAACACAGATGTTTTGTTTTGTTTGACACAGAATTTCATTGTGCAGTTCAGATTGACCTTGAACTCACTATGTAACCCAGGCTGACCTTGAACTCACAGGATCCTCCTGCCTCAGCCTCTAGGAGTGCTGGGATTACAGGCATGCACCACCATACCCAGCATTCCAACACAAAATTTTGTTTATTTTTGGGGGGGTTGTTTCATTTTTTGTTTTTGGCTAAGCAAATATAGGAATTTTAAAAATTATACAAACTTGTAGCTACAGAATTCCATGACCTACAGCTTTCAGTGACTGTTATGTCAGAATCGTGCACAAATCCGTTAAACCAGTGTGGGGGACTGGTACCTAAACCTTAAGATAGGAAAAAAGGGGCCAGGGATGTAGCCCCACGGCACAGTGCTTGCCTGGCAAGCTCGAGGTCCCCGGTTTGATTCTGTACCAAAAAAGGGAAAAAGAGGTGTCCTAGAGGTAAAGTTTAGTATAGACAGCCATCTTGGCTGGTCAGAGGCTCTCAACCAGGAGACTTGATACTGGTTTGTCATTATATATATGAAAATCTGAAATCCAGAATACTTCAAAATTCAAAACGTCATTATAACATGACATCTTAAGTAGAAAATTACACACCTGATCTCATGTGATAAGTCAGAGTAAAAATGTAGATCCACTAAAAGTATTTTTAAAAATTACATGTGGTTAATGTATATATGAAACAAATTAATTTTGTTTTTAGGCTTAGGTCTCATCCTCAAGATACCTCATTATGTACATGTGAATATTCCAAAATTAAAAAAATAAAAATGAAATGCGAAGCATTCCTGGTCCCAAACATTTCAGATAAATAATACTCAACCTGTGGAACCCTCACCCGTGGAGCACCCCAGCAGTTGCCACAGTGTGCATATTCTGCCCTTGCCCTATCCAAGGTTTCTGAATTTCTCCTGAAGAAATAAACTGTTTATCACTGATGATATTCTCCCTTCTCTGGTGAAAGGGGATAAAAATAACTCTTGTAAGAAGGTTGGGGGAAATTTTTATTTCTGATCCCTAGAATGGTTAGAGACTGAAATAGAGTCAGTTTTCTGATAAAATCAAAATTACATTGCAGCAATTTCTTTCTTGATTAAGAAGGCATTTATAGGGTTTTATGGCTGCAGGTTGATATTTTAAACCCCTTTTGTTATCCAGACCTTGAAAAATGATTCTTCGAAACTCAAATTCTAGAGAAGAAAGTTTTTTTGACTATGCTTACTTAAATTTGAGGCTTTTCTCCCATTCCCAATCCTATGACTTTTAGCAAATTTCCTGAAGTCATAAGGAAGTCTTTTGAAGAATAACATCTGTTGACTCAAGTGTCTGTGAATCGTCCTTTACTGCTGGATTTTCTTATTGTAGGGGGACCGCCTGATGAAGTCAAGCAAAGAACTTTCACATGTGGGCTTCCCTAAAGATTTTCTAAGGAACAAAGGTATGTATTTCTCTAAATTCTTTTTTTCCCCACTTACTACACAGTTAAAATTAATAGTTTCTATTTTATATTCAGAATATAAGCCTAGTTCCTGCTTTGCAAGATGGACTTAGCTGTAGAAATGTCTTGATAAGTTCTTCCCTGTTACTGTGTGTTGAACCCTTTTTTTTTTGTATTTGGAATTGAACTCAGGACCTTGTGCTTGCCAGGCAGGCACTTTGCTGCTAAGCTAAATCCTTCACCCTTGATTTTTTTTTTTTGTAATAATTACATTGTTTTTGCCTATTATGAAGGATAAACTAGAACAGGGGAGAAATCTACCCAGTATTGTTGAGCATGTGGTAGTTCTTTGGGGCAGGTGTGAGAGAAAATGTTCATTCCAGGACCCCTTGAGAATTTTTTGTTTGGGCTTGTTTTTTTCTGAGACTGGACATCAGTATAATGAAGCTTTGAACTCATTATGTAGTAAGGATTGGCCTCAAACTCACTGCAGTTTTCCTGCCTTAACTTTCTAAATACTGGATTTACAGGCTTGTGCCTCCACACCTGGTAAGAGGTTTTTTGTTGCTGTTTTTTGTTTTTATTTTTGCCAGCAGTTTCAGGTCATGTACATGAAGTCCTTCATCCATTTGAAGTGATTTTGTTGTTACTGGTGTTGGATTGTTTGTTTGTTTGTACTCTTGCCTCCTAAATGCTGGGATTACAGGTGTGTCCCACCACACTAGGCCCTGAATTGATTTTTTGAGTGAGAGACAAGAATCTTGTTTTAGTCTTCTACATATTGATACCCAGTTTTCTCAGTGCCATTTGTTAAAGAGGCTGTCTTTTCTCCAACATATGTTTCTGGCTCATTTGTCAAGAATTGATGACTAGGCATGGTAGTGCATGCCTATAATTCCATACTTGGGAAGCTGAGACAGGAGGGTCACTGAAAGTTTGAGGCCAGCTTGGGCTACATAGTGAGTTCAAGGACAGCCTGAAGTACATAGCAAGACGTTGTCTCAAAAAAAAAAAAAAAAGATTTGATGACTGTAGTTGGGTAGGTTTGTTTCTATTATGTTAGTCTGTTTTTGTGTCATTATCATGCTGTTTTGTTCTGTTTTTAAAATTTTTTTGAGACAGCATCTCTGGGTAGTCTAGGTTGGCCTTAAAACTCAGCACATAGCCCAGGCTAGCCTCAGACTTGCAGTCCTCCTGCCTCAGCTCCTGAATACTGGTTTTATAGGTTGTTTCACCATGCCGAGCTCATGCTGTTTATGTTATTACAACTTTGTAGTATAATATGAAATCAGGTACTCTGAGGGTGTCCAGTCTTGCTCTTTTTGTTTAGGATCCCTTTGGCTATTCTGCATCTTTTGTGTTTTGTGTTGTATCGGTATTGTTTTGTTAACAGTAGCAAAATTTTATTATCAAGGCTAGGTGGGCTACATAGTGAGTTCAAAGCTAGCCTAAACTATATAGTGAGACACTGTCTCAAAAAAAAAAAAGAGGGATTTTATTAAAAGTAGGAAAAGAGGGCTGGGGATTTAGCTCAGTGGCATAAGCGCCTGCCTGGCAAGTGTGAGGTCATGAGTTCGATCCCCAGTACCGTGCCAAAAAAAAAAAAAAGTAGGAAAAGAAACAGGCTCTGCAGAGAGCATTTGACTCAAGTAAAAGTAGGAAAAGAAGAAAGAAGTACACCCTACCACATGCAACAGTGAACACAGTAGCAAAAACTAAGTGGTGACCAGCCTTTTTGTAACACCCATTTCTCAGGCAATCATCAGATACAGACTACCCTATCAAAAATGTGCTCAAGAGAAGTGTGCATGCAGGGCTTTGAGAACTGTTCTGTGCATGTGTTCTACAATTTTGTAATTAACAGGTCATACCTATTTCCCCAGGCAACTTTGCTATGCCCTGATATGCTGTCTCATTTCCCCCTGAAAGATACATATTCCCATAATTCTTTATGGGTACTGAGGGAGGGGAGGTCTCTGTCTTCTATAGCTCCTTCCAGCTGGAAGGGGCTGTAGATTTAATGGCGGTTATGTGCTCTCAGACTACCTTGGGGTGTTGTGGCTCACTGGCTGGGTTGAAGGAGGGGGGGAACCTGTCAGAAGACAATGAGAAAAGAGTGACTGTTGAGCTGTCTCTTCGTTGGGAGAAAGAGTAAATTTACTATTATGTTCTGGATGTAGAACCCAAATATGAGGAGCAGGTCAGATTTGCATGCTTCTTATGGAGTCATTGCTTCTTATGGAGTACAAAGTATGACAAAGAGAAAGGTTAAATTATCAAGAATCTAAGAGCCTGCTGGGGATTTAGCTCAGTGGCATAAGCACCTGCCTGCCAAGCATGAGGTCGTGAATTCAATCCCCAGTACCAAAAAAAAAAAAATCTGAGAGCCATAGCCTTAGAAAGATTACTCACATAATGGATCTAATTAAAAATAGAAGTCTCAGGGGCCAGGGATTTAGCTAAGCGGCATAAGCGCCTGCCTTGGAAGCACATGGTCATGAGTTCGATCCGTGGTACCAAAAAAAAAAACATAGGAGTCTCAAGGCAGGTATCCATTTAAGCTGTGATGAAATAGGGTCATTAGCGACTCTACTTACCGGTTTCCAAAGCAGTATTGGAGTCTTGATTTCCAAAGAGGAGCCTCAGGTCTTCCAGAGGTGTTCAGGAATAGCTTCCTTCTCAGTTCTGTGAAAATTCTAGTGACAATTTTCCATGTAGGATTTTTATAGCTTGTCATTGAATCCCTTCAGGAAGGACCACACTGGTGCCTCAGGAACTAAGAATAAGTTAGAGTATTGAGGGGCTGTGGGTTGTCCTTCTTGTCTCCCTATCAGCCTTTGGCACTTCAAGGAGACCTTACATATATCTCTTTGGAATTCCTTGCAATCAATAACAGAAACCTGCTTGGGAAGATAGACTACCTCAAAGAGTTATAGATTCCCTGATTGTGTTTTACAAATGATTGCTTATTAGTCATCAAGATGCTTCTTTGAGATTGCTGAGTGGACATGTAGCACCAGAAAAGTGTATCTGGAATCTGTGTAAATATATGGCATCCTCCCTTTTCCTAATGCCCAAGTAAGAGCTATCAGCTCTGCTCTTTGAGCAGAGGTCCCTGAGGGAAGTTGACCTCAGTGACTTGTTGCAAACTGACAACCACATAACCTGCCTTTCGATGTCCTTCTTGAACAGAGTTGCTTCTGTCAGTGACCTACACCTCTTCAGGGTCTTGGAGGGTTAGGTCACTGAAATCCTTTCTGTTTGTATGGGTCTAGAAGATGACTTGTTCACAAGAGTGGCTAACTTTTGTTGCCTGTAGGCATCAAGAAGGCAGGATTAGGAGTAGTGCAAGTTTTATAACAACCTCAGGGGTATCTAAGATCATGACCTGATACTTAGCAAGCCATTCCCACCTTTGATCTCAAGAATCATTCTGACCTGATGGGGAGTCTGTCCTACAGGTAGTTCTGTAGCCTCCTCTGTTATCACAGCTGTAGTTGCTGCTGCCAACAGGGTGGGTGACCATCCAACAGCTACTCCATGTAACTTTTTGAGAAGTATGCCGCTGGGCAGAGTTCTTATCCTATTCTAGCCTTTAGGTCAAGACACCCAAAGCAATTCCTCTCTTTATTTTATTTTATTTTTTTGAGGCATGCTGGCTTTGAACTTGCTAGATAGCCCAGACTGGCCTTGAACTCATGGCAATCCTTCTGCCTTTGCCTCCTGAGTACAGAGATTATAGGCGTGTACCACCATGCCTGGCCTCTCTTCTCTGATTTGTAGAGGAAGGATTTTCTTAGGTCAAGTATTTTACTATACCATGCAGTGGGATCCACGTTTTGGCTAATTTGCTCAGGGGGACCTGGTATACTACCAACCGGTAAAATCTGTTTTTGCCTTTGTCAGAATTTGAGAACTTTCCCCAATTTTGCTAGTAAATCTCTTGTAGCAAGAGAGTAGGACTCTTGTACAATTAGAAACTCATGGTTAAATATTTGTCCTGTAAAGTGACATATCAGAGCAGAAGTAAAGAATTTCTCACTAGGGGTCCCCAAGACCTCATCTACAGCTATAGATGTAGAGGAAGGCTTTCCAGAGAAGGGAGTTAAAACTGAATGAAGTCATTGAATTAGTTCACCCGTGATGTCCAGGGTTACCCAGAGCTCCTCACAGGAAATGGTGATGTTCATGACAGAGGCATTGTGGGTTCCCTTGCGCCTCTCTGAGCAGGCACAACAGTTTGGCTGACCTTGCCTCTCTCTGGGAGCAGGGGCAGTCGACCTCTCCAGTACCACAAGTCATCCTCATTGGCAGCCTCACACTTGGAGCAGAGCTCAGGCAGTGCCTTTGTATAGTTGTGTGCCCAGTGTCCAGACTTCCTGTCCTTGATCATCCTCAGGTTTTCTCTTAGACAATTTGGATGAGTTTAAAGTATTGCCAGTTGCAGTAGCTTTTCTTTCCTCCAGATCCCAGTCGTTGAACATAGAAAATACTATGTCCAGCATTTGGGGTATAAATGTCTAGGGTCCCACCTAAGGTTTTTTTCATTGAACTAATAGGAGAGACCCCTATCCTCTCCTAGATACAGGTGGGCATCTGAGGACAGGATCATTAAAGATAACTCTTTCTACCTCAGTGGCCACTCTAAGTACGATAGTTTCTGGGCTTTTCCTGAGATAGAAGAGTCACAACATCCTGAATATAAGTGATTTCACTCCCTTATATGGTTTTTTTTTTTTTTTTTTTTTTTTTTTT